>ML807077.1:230312-249840 GCA_009831015.1 Picea engelmannii
AAGTCCTGATTTCACTAACGACTTCTTGTTGTACACCTTTGCGTCTTATCATTCCCTTGTAGAAGTGATCACACAAAAGGATGAAGAAGGAAATGAATACCCCATCGCATTCATGAGAACTGAATTACAAGGTGTTGAACTAAACTACCCACCGGTGGACAAGCAAGATTTTTTTTTCACAAAGCAATCAAACAATTCAAACCTTACTTTTTGAAGAATCACACTTGTTGAATTTTCAATTTTTAGATTTGACAATTATTTCCTTATGATTTCAAATAGAATTTATGCTACTATTATCATAGAATAATTACACACTGAAAATCTCAACCAAAATAAACTACAACAGAAACAATAGAATCATAGAAAGATAACCATGCATAGTAGACACAAGATTTTATCCTGGGAAACCCAACCTTGGGAGAAAACCCAACAAATTTTCTTAAGAAGAATTCAAACCAATAAGTACATCACCATTCAATGAAGAAACAATTAGAACAAGTTTTCCCTAGCATGAGGAAGAACCCTCAAGAAATAGAGAACCACCAAAAGTTAACGAACCCTCCAAAAATAGCTAACCACATACATTTGGCAACTGGAAACTGCAATTGCAATTGGCTAATGCGCACTTAATGAGAAGAGTTGTATGATGATGATGATAATGAAAATGATCGATCCTCATATTTATAGTAATCGATTCACCTTTAATTTCCTTGTGGGGCCGACTTTTTCTTTTGTCTTAAATATCTTTAATTTCTTTCTAGGGTTTCTTCAATAGTTTAATGGGATTTGACCTGTCTTCTTGGCATTTCTTCTTTACTAGAAAAGTTGTTTATGGGCCTTTTTGATGTGTCATCTCTTCACATGCATACCTAATTAATAAAGGGATCTAATGTTGGGTAGATTCACTGAGAATCCCCTCATCACAAGGGGTCTCTTGAGCCTACATCTTCAACATTAGACTAGACTTGTAAACAAGTCAAACCTGCTCTATAAAAATATATCACTCCATCCCAGAGTAGGAAATGTGAAAGCAACTCGAGTCTTTATCACTCCTCGTCAAATCAACATGACTACTAGGAGAAATACTACACCTGATCCATTCACCACTATCCAAATATGCATGGCCCCGTGAGTGAATGTATCATTCTCCCTTTGTCAAACCAACATGACCAATTTGGGAGAATGTCTACTCGATGCTGCTAACTAGAGAAACATCAACATCCTGGGCCATTCACCACTAGATAAATCATCATGGCTCTATGAGTGAATGTATCATCCTCCCTTGGTCAAATCAGCATGACCAATCTGGGAGAATGTTTTCCTGATGTTGAAACATCAACAAACTCTCTCAGTGACAGAGACATTCTACATCACGCCAAGCTTGTCTCTAAAGTATACAAACTTCTCTCTAGACAGAGGCTTGGTGATAATGTTCGTTTTATAATCATCTGTGGATATGTACTGGAGCTTCACTACTCCCTTCTGCACCATGTCTCAGATGAAGTGATATTTGATCTCAATGTGCTTCGACCTATCATGAAATACTGGATTCTACGAAAGCTTGAGACAACTTTGATTATCACAAGGTATCAAGGTTGTCTCTAGCTCATTATCAAATAGTCCTGCAAGAATCTTCTGAATCCATATTGCTTCGTGACTTGCGACACTGGCTACGAAATGCTCCGTCTTTGTTGTACTGAGTGCTACATAAGCCTCCTTCCTGCTAATCCAAGATATCATAGCTGATCCTAAGTTGAAGCAACACCCCAAGGCGCTCTTTCTATCTATTTCACTCCCTACCCAGTCAAAATCTATATATCCCTACAGCCTCACTTCACCACTTCATACACATCTCATACCATATCCAACTGTACTACACAAGTGTTGAATTTTTAATGCAAGATCAAGAACATGTAGTTTCTTTTCAATCTAGCATAAACTTGAACCATAAACAATGCAACAACACAATAGCTATAGTAAACCAATATCACAAGAAGAATAACCATGCACATGACACAAGAAGTTATCTTGGGAAAACCCTTCTCAACCAAGGGAAAAACCCAACAACCCTTTACTATATTTCCAAGAGAATAACATTCACACCATAAACCCTAGTGCACACAAGAGGGTGCTCTATGACCAAGAGAGATAGCGCCTAGGAAAACTACACACTTCATCCCTACAAGCAGGCCTTGAGTTAATGAGATGAATGAATGAGTGATCCACAATGGGGATCTAACTCTCTAATAAATACATGACCTAACTCATCAAATAGATGTTTCTATTAGCACAATAGGGTCGACTTGTGCAACTCAATGATATAATTAATATTTTACACAATATTAATTATCTTTACACAATAGAGCCTACTTGTACCATTTACAATACAAATTAATTGGGTTTCAAAATAGTCTTACTCTTTGACAATATAGCAAACGGTCTCACACACATCCTCTAGTGATCTACCACTAGGGACAAGTCCACATGTTCTTAACCACAAGGGACATCACACTTAACATATCAACTCAACTAAATCCATAGGAGTACAAACTGGAGAGCCATCTCAAGTCAACTCAACTAAGTCCATAGGAGTACGACAAGAGACCATCTCAAGTCATCTCAACTCAGTCCAGAGGAGCACGACAAGAGACCAACACAAGTCATCTCAACTCATTCCAGAGGAGTACGACTCACCTATCACATAGGTTTTCTCACAGATCATCTCAACTTAGTCCAAAGGAGTATGATCTGGAGAATGTCTCATGAAGCTGCAATCATGAACACTCCCTCTCAACTAGGGAGGCATTCTCCACCAAACCAAGTCTCTCATGGAAGTACTCGAACTTCATCCCGACAAGCGGTTTGGTGAAGACATCTGCAACTTTCTCATGTATAGAAAGGTATTACACATTTAATGCTTTCCTTTGCACCATATAACTGATGTAATGGTATTTGATCTCAATGTGTTTCGATTTATCATGAAACACGGGATTCTATGAGAGATTCACACAGCTCTGGTTATCACAATGGATAACGATGGAATCCATCTCATGTCCAAATAAGTCTACAAGGAGCTTGCAAAGACACACTACTTCGCAGACTACCACACATAATGCAATGTACTTTACTTCTGCGGCACCCAAAGCGACAAAAGTCTGTTTCCTGCTGCACTAGGAAACCATGGCAGATCCCAAAGTAAAACAAAAACCGAAGGTGCTCTTCCGGTCCACTGAGCTCCCTTCCCAATATGAATCGGCATATCCCTGCAAAATCATGTCTACACCGAAGCCATATCTTAGTCCATAACCAATTGTGCCTCGTAAATATCTCAACACATGCTTCGCTTCTATCCAGTGTGTCTATCTCAACTGACTCATAAACTGATTGAGTACACTCATTGCATAACATATATCAGGTCTGGTGTTATCCAGATACATCAATGATCCAATCAGTTGTCTGTAAATATGTGGATCAATATTGCCTAAATTAGAAGAAGTCTCGCTCAGTTTCTTCAGATTCATCACCATCGGTGTAGGCATGGGATTGCAGTATGTCATCCCGAATTTATTCAATATCTCAACTATGTATTTCCCTTGTATCAGGAAAATCTCATCAATCCTCTGTCACACTTCTAGTCCCAAGAAGAAGTGCATCATACCAAGGTCCTTCATCTCAAATTCAGAAGCCAATGCATGCTTTCATTTAACAATAAGGCTTTCTGAACCGATGAGGAATAATTCATCAACATATAGGACCAAAATCAGACACTCATCACCAACAATGTTGTAGTATAGGTTGGGATCAACAACACTCTTGCTGAAGCCCAAAGTCATCAAGTATCCATCAATCTTCTCATACCATGCAGAAGGTGCCAATTTTAGTCCATACCGGGATTTCTTCAACCTACACACATGCGAATCCTTCTGATGTATCATAAATCCATCTGGCTGCTCGATGTAAACTTCTTCCTCAATATCTCCATTGAGAAAGGTTTTCTTCACATCCATTTGATGTAGTCTCCAACCCATGGATGCGGCAAGGTAAATAATCGTACGGATGGAAGTGTATCGGGCAACATGAGAAAATGTCTCCTCATAATATATTCCCTCCACATGAGAGAATCCTCTATCTACAAATATATCTTTGTAATTCTTGACACTTCCATAAGATGCATGTTTGATCTTATATATCCACTTGGAAGTCACTACAAACTTCCCTTTTGGTCTTGGAACAATATCCCACACATCATTGTTCATGATGGACTGATACTCTTTGGTCATGGCATCTTTCCAAACCTACTGATCTACTGCTTCTCCATGACAAGAAGGATCATTATCAATGATGTGGCTCATAGCTGAAACATAGATCGAAAATATTTGTGGTCTCTTTCTCTCTCAGAATGTACCACGAGGCACTGCATGTTCCTCTACCTACTACAGAGTTTGTTGAGCCAATGCAGGCCTCTTTTGGCCTACTACAATATCTCTGGGAGCATCAGTTGGAGCTATGGGATCAATTGGATCAACTGGATCAATAACCGTCTCCCTCTAAACTGTTGAAGGGGGAGAAGGTATTGTCTCTTCTTTCTTCTCCCCATCAATGTCCATATGAGATTCTCTGGATATTCGGAAGGATATATCTTCCTCAAAGGTGACATCTCTTATAACCTTGATTTGTCTCTAATGAGGGATGTAGATCCGATATGCCTTTGAAGATTCACTGTACCCCACAAATGTACCCTTTTTCCCTGAAGGGTCTAGCTTGGTCCTCTTTTCCTTGGGTACATGAATGTATATTGGACACCCAAATATCCTCAAGTGTCCAACCTCAAGCTCCAATCCGATGAAAGCTTCTTCAGGAGTCATGTTCTTCAGGAATCTTATGAGGACTCATGTTATGTACACAACTGTCATGGATGCCTCTTCCCATAGAATCATAGGAATATTTTGATCATGTATCATCGTTTTGGTTTCCTTAACAATGGATCTGTTCTTCCTCTCTGCAACCCCATTCTTCTGAGGATTATAAGGAATGATGTACTCCCTCTTGATCCCTTACTCAATATAAAAATCACTGAAATCCCTGGAGGTGTACTCTCCTCCATTCTATGATCTCAACAGCTTGATCTTCCTCCCAATCAGGTTCTCAACCTGAGCTCTAAAATTTTGAAATCTCGCAAGGACTCCATCCTTGGTCTTCAAGAAGTAAATCCACGTCTTCCGAGAGTGATCATCGATGAAGAGAACATAGTATAAGTATCCTCTCAAGGAAGCAGTAGCCATGGATCCACAAACATTTGTATGTATCAAGTCCAGGATCCCCTTGGATCTATTGTCACTGCTCGAAAAGGACCCCTTGACATTCTTTCTAAGAGTACAACCCTTGCAAACTCCATCATGCTCGATATGTATCTTTGGAAGGTCTGTCACCATATTCCCTAGAGAGGGAAGGGATATATAATGTAAATGATCAAGTCTCCTATGCCATAGCTCGCTCAAGATGATAGAATCACGTAACAAGGCTTGGACTAGTTAGACAATCAATCTGTACAAATTGTTTTCTCGAACACCAATCACCCAGGAAGAATCCATGCATGAGTTCTTGTGCCATGGAAGAACTCTTCCTTCAAAGAAAATAACCTTGTAGCCTTTATCCTCTAAGGCATAAATAGAGACAAGGTTCCTTTTCATCCCAGGTACATATAGTACCTCACTTAATTGAAGAGGTATGTCAGAATCTAGTTGGAAGGAAGAAGATCCAACTCCCTTCACAGTATATCTGACATTATTACCAAGTAAAACATGCAGACGAGACTCTTTCTCTACAATATCTGTAAGATGTTATCTATATCCAGTCATGTGTCTGGAAGCACTAATGTCAATCAACAAAATATCACTATCAGTAGGAATCGTACCTCAAAGTGTTGGAATGAAGAAGAACACTTCATCTTTTACTTCTCCATCCCTCTATGGCGGTTCTAAATCAACATTGACAATGGAGGCATGATGTATTCCTTTCTTCCTGGTAGGAAAATTTCTTTCAATGTGTCCATACTTGTCACATCTGAAACATTGAATCTTTGATATGTATTTTTTGTGTTCATGACCTGGAGTTGTTGAAGTTTTCTTGTCATTAAATGCTTTGTTGAAATTTCTTTTTTTTTATTCTACCTCTCTTTGCATGAGAATAAAGGGATTGTTTTTCATCATGATGGGAGTCTTGCACACTTCTGTCTATAAGTTTGGTTTCCTCCTGAGTGCAGTTTTCCCATAAACGATCAAATCGAGGTAAGTCTGCTCTTCCACTGATACTCTGAATGAATGGTTCCCAATGGCTTGGAAGAGCATTGAGAGTAATCATGACAAACTCTCTGTCTATTATGGTTTCTCCAATGGCACCTAACTGATCTCTGATCTCTAAAATATTCATGAAGAAGGTAGAAATGGTGTCATCTTTCGTCATCTTGAGATTTTGAAGTTGGTGTTTCAATGTAAGAGCTATGTTAGTGTTGTTTCTCTCAAACATATTCTTAAATGAATCATACATTAGATAAGTTGTATTCAATGTATAAATGCGAGGTAGTAGATGATATTTTATTGAGTAGATGATTATATTCCTAGATTTGACGTCTTTTGTCTTCCACATAGCCTTCTCTTCATCAGTAGTTGTTGTTGATAGAGTTTCTTCTATCAATATCTATAGGTCACTCTCTTCTAGAGTGACGTGTAATCTTGAATTCCAAGAGATGAAGTTTCTTGATCCATCAGGCCTATCTTCAACCAAAGTTCTATTCCTCATGGCTTGCAGATTCTTCACAAACCCTAGCGGCTAGGCTAGAAACCCTAGATTCAGAAAAACTGACGGCTAGGCTAGGCTAGAAATCTTAGCTTCAGAAAAACTGATGGCTATGATAGGCTAGAAACCCTAGGTTTCGTTGGAATTATGACTGCCAAAAATAATCCTTGGAGAGTCAAAGGAACATCAACAAGCTGCAAAAAATACCTCAATGAATTGCAGAAACCCTAGAGGCCGAAATCTGTAGAAACCCTAGAAACCCTAGGGCCGAAAATTCAAACTTCTTCAATTTTCAATTTGAGAGTTGCAGCTGGTGTGATGGACTAGGTTGTACCTTCTTGTGAATAATTTATGCCCCATGTTCAAGGGGAAGTTGCTAAAATTATCTTGACAAGGAAAATGGAACGGGTCATTTTTGTAGTTGCAACAAGAAGGTGACGACTAGCTTGGAAATGGTGTTGGAGTAGCTTGTGCAATGGCTCTTTAGGAACACTTCTCTGATACCATGTTGAATTTTTTATGAAATCTCAAGCACCCGTAGTTTCTTTTCAATTTATCATGAACTTGAACCATAAAAAATGAAACAACACAATAGCTACAGTAAACCAAGATCACAAGAAGAATAACCCTGCACAAGACACAAGAAGTTATCCTGGGAAAACCCTTCTCAACCAAGGGAAAAACCAAACAACCCTTTACTATATTTCCAAGAGAATAACCTTCACACCATAAACCCTAGTGCACACAAGAGGTTTCTCTATGACCAAGAAAGATAACACCTAGGAAAAGTGGGCACTTCAACCCTACAAGTAGGCGTTGAGTTAATGATATGAATGGATGAGTGATCCACAATGGGGATCTAACTCTCTAATAAATACATTACCTAACTCATCAAATAGATGTGTCTATTGTCACAATAGGGCCGACTTGTACAACTCAATAATATAATTATTTTTTTACACAATATTAATTATCTTTACACAGTAGAGCCTACTTGTACCTTTTACAATACAAATTAGGGTTTCACAATATTCTTACTCTTTGACAATATAGCAAGGGGTCTCACACACATCCTCTAGTGCTCTTCCACTGGGTACAAGTCCACATGTGCTAAACGACAAGGGACGTCACCCTCAATAGATCAAATCAACTAAATCCATAGGAGTACGATCTGGAGAGCCATCTCAAGTCAACTCAATTAAGTCCATAGGAGTATGAAAAGAGACCATCTCAAGTCATATCAACTAAGTCCATAGAAGTATGATAGGAGACCATATCAATTCATCTCAACTAAGTCCAGAGGAGCACGACAAGAGACCAACACAAGTCATTTCAACTCAGTCCAGAGGAGTACGAATCACCTATCACATAGGTGTTCTCACAGATCATATCAACTCAGTCCAGAGGAGTACGATCTGGAAAATGTCTCACGAAGCTACAATCATCAACAACAAGTACCTCAAAACATGCTTTGCTGCAACCCAATGGAACTGCCTCGACTCAACCATAAACTAGCTCACGGTGCTCACTGTAAAGAAAATATCTAGCCTAGTGTTAACCAAGTACATCAAGGATCCAATCAACTATTTGTACATAGTGGGATCCACCAAATCTAAATATGAAGCAGAATCACTCAAATTCTTCATATTTGTTATCATAGGTGTAGCCATGGACTTGTATTCCATCATATTGAATCTTTTGAAGATCTCAACTATGTACTTCTCCTCTCTGAGGAATATCTCACCTGGTCTTTTCCACACCTCCAATCCCAAGAAATAATGCATCAAGCCAAGATCCTTCATCTTGAACTCAGAAGAAAATTTCCCTCTTGCACCTAACAATGAGCCTCTCTGCCCCTGTAAAGAACACATCATCAACATACAACACCAAGATCAAAGGATCGTCATCAAAAACCTTGTAGGGTTGGGATATACGTCACTCTTGGTGAAGCCCAAACTCATCAAGTATCCATCAATCATGGAGTACCTTGCCATGGGTGCCTGTTTGAGTTCGTACAAGGCCTTTTTCAATATGCAAACATGAGAATTCTTCCCATGAATCACAAATCCATGAGGTTGCTCTATGTACACTTCCTCCTTAATCACATGGTTGAGGAGAATAGTCTTCAAATCCATATAATGTAATATCCAACCCATAACTGAATAAAGAGAAATAATAGTCATGATGGAAGTGTACCTAGAGACTGGAGAAAAAGTCTCCTCATAGTCTACTCTCTCTTTCTAAGAGAATCCTTTCGCCACAAACCTCTCTTTCTGCTTCTCGATGCTGCCATATGATGCATTCTTGATCGTATAGATCCACTTGGAAGTCACCATTGACTTCCTTTCTGGTCTTGGAACTATCTCCCACACATAATTCTTCATGACAGACTAATACTCTTCCATCATGGCATCCTTCCAAACCCATTGGCTTGCTACCTCCTCATAACTAGAAGGTTCATAATTAATGATGTGACTCATCAATGCCATATAACTCTAGAACCTATGAGGTTTTTTTCTCTCCCTGAAAGTACCATTGGGAAATGCATGCCCCTCTGCATCCTGCAAAGGGACATGAAGCCATGTTGTCCTCTTCCTAGTTAGTGCAACATCTCTAGGTAGATCCACTGGCTCTGTTGGCTCTACTCACTCCTCATGATAGTATGAAGGATGAACAACTGGGCTAGAGAGATTTGTACCCTTATCCTTCGAAGACTCTTGATCATAACTAAAATTATCCATATGATATTATATATACCTCCTGAAGGATACCTCTTCATCAAAAGGACCATCTCGACTAATCTCGATCTGACGTTGTCCTAGGATGTAGATCTTTTAGGCCTTTGAAGTCTCATTGTATCCCACAAAAGTACCCTTCTTTCCAGAAGGTTCTAACTTTGTCCTATTTTCTTTGGGTACATGGATATGTACTGGACAACCAAAGATCCTCAAATGGATGACCTCTGGCTTCACTCCCGTGAATGCCTCCTCGGGAGTCTTTTGTACCAATATTTGGTGAGGACTCTTGTTCTAAACATAAATTGTTGTGATGGATGCCTCTTCCCATAAAAATATGGGTATGTGTCATCTCCTCACATGCACATATAATTAATATAAGGTTCTAATGTTGAGTATATTCACCAAGAATCCCCTCATCACAAGGGGTCTCTTGAGTCTATATATTCAACATTAGACTAGAATTGTAAACAAGTCAAACCTGCCCTATAAAAATAGATCACTCCATATTGGAGTAGGAAATGTGAGAACATATTGAGTCTTTATCATTCCTCATAAAATAAACATGATTACTAGGAGAAAGACTACACCTGGGCCTTTCACCACTAGCCAAATTAACATGGCCCCGTGAGTGAATGTATCATTCTCCCTTGGTCAAATCAGCATGACCAATCTGAGAGAATGTCTAATCGATGCTGCTAACTGGAGAAACATCAACATCCTGGGCCATTCACCACTAGCCAAATAAATACGGCCCCATCACTGAATGTATCATCCACACTTGATCAAATCAACATGACCAATATGGGATAATGTCTGCCTCATGTTGAAACATCAAAAACACTAATCATCGTCCCTCATCCAGAGGTCACATCTCTCTTTGTTCAAAGGGAGATGGGAGAGAGATGAGGTAATTGGATGACAACCCTGCAAGACTATGACCTGGAATTTAAACTAGCCAACATCGTTAAAGTTCAAGGCCTTTGCAAATTGGTGACACAATATATGAACAATGAAAATCAAGAAGAGGAAGGATGGAAAGAGGAAGAAACTATGTACACACAACATGTTCCTTACATTCTAGCTGTTGAAAACTCATATTACAATGACCTCAATTATTATCTTCAATACGGTACGACCCAAAAACACCTCAATTCCAAGTAGAAAAGAGAACTTAGACTAAAATCTTTAGAATATCATCTAGTACATGGCGTCTTGTTTCAAAAAAATTAGGATGGAGTACTACTTCGATGCCTAGAAATACAAGATGTTTATAAAGTCTTCAAAGATATGCATGATGGGCCACAACAAGGTCATTTTTCAGGATATACAACAACTCACAAGATATTGAGAGCTAGATACTATTGGCCTACACTGTTCAGGGATGCCCATGCGTATTCACGAAGTTGTGAAACATGCCAAAAATCTGCGAGAAGAGAATAGAAATTTGTTTCACTCCAACCTATTGTTCTTAAAGAACCCTTTGAAAAATGGGGGTTGGACATCATTGGTGAGATTAATCCTCATTCTTCCAAGTAGAACAAGTACATCCTAGCCACTACAAACTATTTCATGCATTGGACCGAAGCAATACCATTAACCAAGGTGAATGATGAAACAATAATTATTTTCCTTGAATAACACATTATCACAGGGTTTGGGATGCCTAACTCTTTGGTGTTTGATAATGCAATATAATTTTCATCATTGAAATTATCTGAGTTTCTTTGGAAAATGGGATTACTTTGAAATACGTAGCCAACTATTATCCTTAGGGAAATGGTTTGGTTGAATCTACAAGCAAGAACCTGATATGAATCCTTAAGCGAATGGTAGTTGATCACCAAATAAACTGGCATATCCCTCTACCCAATTCCCTCTAGGCCAATCGTGTCTCTCCTAAGGCATCAATAGGGACCTCCCCTTAATTATTTGTTTACGATAAAGAAGCTATATTACCTTTAAACATTTACCTTCCTTCCCTACAACTTACCTAACAGTATCGCGAGAGAGAATGTCTCGTCATCCAACGACGCATTGATACTTTGTTGAACTTAGAAGAAAATCGTGCCAAGGAAAAACACAAGTTCGAAACCCATCAATAGACTCTTAAACGCTGGTTTGATAAGAAGTCTGTTGGTGAGAAATATTTCCAAGTTGGAGATCTAGTCCTCAAATTGGACAAGATGCACGAGGATAAATGAAAACATCAAAATTCCAACAATTGTGGCTTGGGATCTTCATGATCAAAGAGAAAATTGGCCAAGGAACTTACCGGTTACAAAATTTTGAAGGGGAAGTTGACCTCCTCCCCGTTAATGGCCAAATCTTGAAACACTGCGTCAGCTAGAGTCCATGGCAACTCCCTCATTGTATATAAATAACAAAGTTTTTTTTCACTTTTATTTCTTTCCTAGTTTTACTTTGATTTATGTTTGCTTTTAGATTCAATGCTTTGTAGTTTATTTGACTTCCATGATTTATTCTTCTATCTTGAAAACTGTCACTTTGGATTTCTGAATTTTTTTATAGCCTAGTCCTAGAAATGTTTCTAAAATGTAACACATTTGGCACCAATAGACTAATAACTTTGTAACTTGGCTTTTAGACACAACCCATCCCTAACTGTATAGATTTGTTGTGCATCAATTGAAGTCAGATCTAGTAGAGGAACATAACTCATCAATATATGATCATCATGCATTTAAATACGAAAAAGTAACGAACCAAAGGATCAACCTAAGAAACATTTTGTATATTGTTTGGACTAAGAAGAAATGGTGTAGGAAGATATGTTTGTATTATTCTAGAGAAGGTTTCTCAGGGATTTCACTCATCTATAATCAAGTTGGAAAATCTCACTATCACAGGTGTCATCCCTAGTGCCTTTAAAGAAAAAAATGGAATCCCTCCATCCACCTATCTCTAAGCATAAGAGAATTAAAATTCAAAAGGTAAAGTGATTCAGGAGCATCGCCTTCAAAGTCAACAACGCACGCGTGGAGGAAGACAAATGACATCTCAGCAATGACAGAGTTTCAAATCAAGCATTTAACTCAGAATTTAATCGGTTGTTGAGATATTTTTGTATACAACATTTTAAAATGTAACTTGTTTGTAAAGTCTGGAAGGACTATAAGAAACTGCAGATATGGAGTGTCGACTCTATCTGGATATACCTAGTAGTTATTGTAATGGGACAGAGTAGGTAATAGATTTGAATTTGAAATGATAGATTTCAGAACAGGACGAGAGAGCTCGTAGAGCCGGTCCTTAGATAGTTTTTCAGTATTGTATTGTAACATATAGACATAATAGAGAGAGAAGTAGAGCAGACTAGAGTAGCAGAAACACTATGTATTTTTGTTTTTCATGAATGAATAGAACAGACATAAATTGTCCCAAATCCTTGGACTGTGATTTATTACAGTTCGTTCATGTATGATTGCTCGAGAGATTAACTGTATGAGTTCGTGACGAAGTTGGTAGAGTTTCAATTGTTTCTCTTTTGATACTTGTATGCAAGGTGTGCATCTCGAACGCAAGGAGTGCGTCGACTAAGTCTCGGATTGACTCAAAGAAGTTCAGAGAGAACCAGAGAAACTCAGACCAGGTGGAAGGTGTGCCCAACGTCAAGAAGTCAACAAGCTTCGAAGAACTAACACAGAAGAATGCCGGGTGGGAGAGAATCATTTTATTTTCAAGAAAATCCTTCGAACTGAGTTATTCAAAATCCCGAGAACGCAAAGCGTGCGTGGGAGATCGAATCCTTTCAAGGATAGAAGCTCAGAAGAGATAACACTTTTCACAAGTGTTGACAAGATCCCAGAGATGGATTCATTGGGAGAAAAAATGTTTGGAACCTTTGAAAGCGGGTAAATCTTCCAAGGCAAAGAGATATCATAAGCTCAGGAGGAAGAACGAATGTGATCGTCGGATCATAGGGAAGAAAATCGACAATCTTTGGATCAGAAGGAGGTGCACGAGTTTTAGCACTTTTTGTAAAGAGGAGAGAGAAGTTATCGAAGTTGAAGCCCGATATTCTCGGAGTCTGGAACCCCGGAATAGAATCTCGAACATCTGATCAATGGGATAGATCTGAACCGTTAGATAACTGGAGGCGAAGACAAAGCGTCAGATCGCTAGGAGGAATCACAACCGTTGGTAGCTGTAAGCTCAAGAGGGAGAGCGATTTGAACTTGAGATTCCCGAAGTCCAGAGTCCTGGAACACCGAGGTGGAATCTCAGTTGTTCGATTGATCAAGCGTGAGCCGTCAGATATCGCGGGTTCATAAGGGGTCAAGTTTGAGACTTGAAACTCCCGAAGTGCGTTGAGCTGAAGAGACACGAGTCATTGATATGAGAGGAGACACTTGTCAACATATCTCATACTCCTGGGAAAAGATGAAGTGAGTTTCCAGTTTGAGAATCGAGATCGCCGGAGCATGAAGAACCAAAGTCCCGAAATAAGATCTGGACCGTTGGATACATAGTAGACATGGCGCAAATCTGTTAACTCCAGGTAAACTCCCGAAGTAACCCACTATCGTTGGATCAGGAGAACACACGTCAATGGATCTTAGACTCTGGGTAAAATACATTGGAAGGAAGAGGTTTGAGATTTGAAATCTTAGAAGTCCAGAGTCCCAGAGGAAATCTCGACTATCGATTGAGAAGGGGCCGTTGGACCGTTGATCTAGGTTGAAAGGTCAAACACCCAAGTGAAGATCGAGCCGTTGATTTATGGGACATGTGTCCATAGATCGTCAGCTGTGGAAGTTTGGAGTACGGAAGAGAGTTAAGTTTGAGATTTCAAACTCCCGAAGCCCAGAATTGCGAAGAGAACCTGGACCGTCAATTCAAGGAGAGATAATCTGGTCCATATATAAGGAGGGAACAGATTTGAAGTGTTGATTTGAACGTTATCGTCAAGATCGTGAGATCGACGATCCTATGTCATTTTAGGGACAAAAGTCAGGAGGAGGTTAATGAATCGAAGGCGGGCCACAATTTGAATCGTGGGGATGCATGGAGGTCGTAGGAGCATTGCGGGCCCAAAAGTGCTTTAACTCCAGACTGCTTATGATTTCACCTGCAATCACGTGGTCATATCCCCAGGTCATATCAAGCGAGGGCTTATCCGAAAGGGAGCTAACACCAACACTCTAAGTTTTTGCATAGAGCGAAAGAGGAAGGTCGTGGGTTGTTGTCAGACCTACACCAAGAAGCTGAGGGGGCCTGTGTTTAGATACCGAGGGGGACCTTTAAGGTTCTATAGATTATTTTGACTCGAGAATCGAAGATCCAAGACCAGGAGGTCATGCAGCCCTACGGAGGAGTAGGAGGACTTCATCAGGTGGTATTAGAGCAAAGGTTAAGTTTGTTTGCAGACAACAAACAAAAGGAGAAAGAAGGAAAGTTGGTATCATTTGTGGTATCAATTTTTTTTTAATTTTTGTTGTAGGTGACGCAGTGAAATCATGCCACCTAGAAGGCAGAGAGCGAATGCAGAAATGGAAGAAGAAATGAGGCAACTTTGAATGAGATTGGATGCCATGGAGACAACACAGAGAAGAGCACCAGACGCTGGTGATATCAGTGAAGGTGAGGGCGAAGAAGAAGAAGAGGTCGAAGAAAATGTAGCAAAGGATGTTGCACAAGATCGCTTGATAAAAGTTGTTTCAAAAATAGGAGCCATAGCAAGAATAGAGGTGCCAATGTATGAAGGAAATTTATAAGTTGAAGAATTGTTATATTGGGTACGTGCTATGGACAAGTACTTTGATTACGAAGATATAGAAGAAGAGACGATGGTGAAGCATGCAGTGACACGACTGAAAGGTCATGCAACGTTATGGTGGGATGAATTGCAATCTGAATGCAGGAGAAATGGTAAGCATAAAATTAAAAACTGGGATAGGATGGTAGCTAAGTTGAAAGACAAATTTATCCTGAAGGATTACCAAATCAATCTTTACAGAAGATTGCAGAACCTGAAACAGAGGGGTTTATCAGTGAAGAACTAAACTGAAGAATTTTATCGACTAAACATCAGGGCTGGATAGAAAGAGAATGAAGATGAGAAGACAGCCAGATATATCAATGGGATAAGATATGAGATACAAGAGGAGATGAGCATGATGTCGGTTAGAGGATGCCTATCAAGCAGCCTTGAAATCTGAAGAAAAATTGGCCAGGAAGGAAAGCCAATGAAGCAGAGGGGGAAATTCAAGCAGAGGCAAGGGAACCAGCTGGGAGAAGTTCCAGAAGTCGAAGCTTGAAGCTGACAAACAACATAGTCACCATGAGAAGGGTGAAAGTTCTAAAGAAGGAAAATATGGAGGAAGAAGTTCTTTTTCCAGAGGTAGAAGAAGAGGAAGAGACAGAGGAGGCGTATTTAAATGTTATACTTGTGGAAAAGAAGGACATAAATATTGGGAATGTCATGACAGAAAGAGAGAAGGTGGAGAAGCACACATTGTTTAAGCACATAAACATGTGGAAGAAGAAGCAATAGAAGGAGGAAGAAACCTCATGATGAGGAAAATTCTTCTTAAACAAGAAAAGGAACCAGAGGAACCAGTTCAACGAACAAGCCTGTTCAGAACTTCTTGCAAGTCGTAAGACAGAGTTTGCAAGGTAATCATAGATAGTGGGAACACTGACAATCTAGTATCCATGGATATGGTGGAAAAGTTGGAGATGAAGACAACTGTACATCCAAATCCATACAAGGTATCATGGTTACAAAAAGGACATCAAGTCATGGTAAGCCAACAATGCCAAGTTGAATTTAAAATAGGAGGTTACAAAGATGAAATATTATGCGATGTAATTCCTATGGATGTATGTCATATTTTATTGGGGAGACCATGGCAGTTTGACATAAAGGTTATTCATGATGGAAGGAATAATACCTATACCCTAGAAAAGAATGGTAGAACACATATGTTGTTACCCACATAATACAAAGAGAAAAAGACAGAATCTAGTTCAAGCATACTCCTCATGAGTGGGAAGGAACTCTTGAATGAAGTCATGAAGGAGAAGGAAATGCAGTTTGTTGTAGTGAGAAAGCCTAGAGTTATCCTTACGAATATTTTGTGGAAGAATTTCCTGAAGAAATCCAGGAACTATTAGAAAACTTTGCTAATATAGTCGTGGATGAGTTACCACACTCATTTCCACCCATTAGGAGTATAAGCCATCATATTGAACTTATTCCAGGAGCTAGTTTACCAAACAAAGCAACTTATAGGTTGACACCTAGAGAGAATGAGGAGGTCAAAAATCAAGTCTAGGAGTTGTTGGATAAAGGGTTAGTCAGGGAAAACCTAAGCCCATGTGAAGTACCGACTGTATTAAGTCCATATAAAGATGGAGGATGGAGAATGTGTACAGATTCTAGAGCCATCAACAAGATAACCATTAGGTACAGATTTCCTTTACTGAGGATGGATGTTTTGATGGACTGTTTGAGTGGAGCAAGCTATTTTTCCAAGATAGACTTGAAGAGCGGATATCATCAAATAAGGATGAAAGAGGGAGATGAATGGAAAACAACATTCAAGACAAATGAAGGATTGTTTGAATGGCTGGTCATGTTGTTTGGGTTGAAAAATGCACCAAGCACATTTATGAGGTTAATGAATGAAGTGTTGAAAGAATTCATAGGAAAATTTGTCATAGTACATCTGGATGACATACTAATCTTTAGCAAGACAAAGGAAGAACAATTAAGACATTTGACATCAGTGATGGAAAGATTGCAGAAAGAAAAGTTGCTGATAAATCTGAAGAAGAGTTATTTTATGAAGAAGGATCTCATATATTTGGGTTTCGTAATCTCTTCAAATGAATTGAAGATGGACCCAGAAAAAGTGAGGGTGATCAGAGAATGGTCATCGTCAAGCAACATATTTGAGGTAAGAATTTTTCATGGGTTAGCGAGTTTTTATAGAAAATTTATCAAAAATTTCAATGGCATATGTGCACCCATGCTATACATTGTGAATAAGAAACACAAGTCATTTAGTTGGACAGAGGAAGCTGGAAAAAGTTTCAAAGTGTTGAAGGAGAAAATCACAGAGCAACCAATTCTAGTCTTACCAGATTTTGGAAAAACATTTTAGGTGAGATGCGATGCAAGTGGATTAGCTATTGGAGCAATCTTGAGTCAGGACAATAGGCCAGTTGCTTATTTTAGTGAGAAACTGAATGACGCCAAACAAAATTATTCCATGTATGAAAAGGAATTTTATGCAGTGATTCAAGCTTTGAAAAAATGGAGGCACTATCTAATTCCTAAAGAATTAGTCTTGTATAGTGATAATCAAGCTTTGAAATTTATTACTAGGCAAGAAAAGTTGAATCAGAAACATGCAAAATGGGTAGAATTTATGTAGAATTTTACTTTTGTTATTAAACACATTGCTGGAATTGCTAACAAATTCGCAGATTCTTTGAGCATGAGGAGTTTGATTGTACATGAATTCCATGTGGAGGCCTTGGGGTTCGAACACCTCAAGGAGATGTATAAAGAAGATGCAGATTTCAAAGAAGCTTACGAGGCATGCACGAATCCTTTATTAGGAGACACAATCCCATGGACTGAATATTTAATCTAGGATGGATTACTGTTCAAAGGGAGCCTATTATGCATTCCGAAATGCTCAATGAGAGACAACTTGCTGAAAGAGAAACACAGTGGAGGTTTAGCTGGACATTTTGGTCATGATAAGACATTTGCACAGCTGATCAATTCGTATTATTGGCCGAGCATGAGAGCAGAAGTGAAAAAGTTTGTGAAAAAATGCAGAATTTGTCAGTATGAAAAAGGAAGACAACAGAGCACTGGTTTGTATCAGCCATTACCAATTCCAGAGAGGCCGTGGGATGAAATCAGTACGGATTTTGTTTTGGGATTGCCTAGAACTCAAAAAGGGAGTGATTCCATATTTTTTGTGGTAGAAAGATTCTAAAAAATGGCACATTTCATACCATGCCATAAGACAAGCGATGCCACCCACATCACCTATTTGTTTTTCAGATTAAGTAGTGAGACTACATGGATTGATGAGAAGCATAGTGTCGGAAAGGGACACTAAATTTGTAGGACACTTTTGGAGGACTCTATGGAAAAGGCTAGGGACAAACTTGTCATTTAGTTCAACATATCACCCTCAGATAGATGGACAGACTAAAGTAGTAAACATGAGTCTGGGAAAATTATTGATAAGTTTAGTCACTGAGCAAGGTCAACAATGGGATCAGGGTTTGGCACAAACAAAATTTGCATTCAACAATTCAGTGAACATGAGCACAGGGAAAATTCCATTTGAAATTGTGTATGGTATACAACCAAGAGGGATTACAGAGTTGAGATATTTGAATCAAGATGAGTTCAAAAGTGTTGGAGCAGAGGATTTTGCAACATAAATGAAGAAAATCCATGATAGAGTCAGAGAACAACTACAGAACAACAACTAGAAAAACAAGAGCATAGTTGATTAGAAAAGGAGGGAAGTTCAATTCGAAGTTGGAGATGAAGTTTTAGCTCATTTGAGAAAAGAAAGGTATCCAAGGGGAACATATAAGAAATTGAAGGTGAAGAAGATAGGACCATGCAGGATTCTCAGAAAGTTCACTGCCAATGCTTATGAAATTGAGTTGCCAGACAATGTTGGGATATCATCGATATTCAATGTTGTAGACCTATATCCTTATAGGAGAGATGAAGCAATGTAATCACGTGACCAGAAAGAAATTCAGTGGGAAGAGAAATTGCCATAGAAGAAAACCTCAGATGGAGAAAATCATTGAATAGAGGGATGGAAGGAGAACCAGGAGGAAGACGTATCCTGAGTACTTAGTAAAGTGGAAAGATCATCCAATGGAAGATGCAAGTTGGGTCACAGAACCTGATATTTTGAAGCATGGAAGGAAAGTGCAAGAGCTCATGGACAGGAGTCCATGCAAATTTTTAACCAGAGGAGTAT
>ML807078.1:31972-68804 GCA_009831015.1 Picea engelmannii
AAATATATGCAACTATATGCAAATATGCAACTTATCCAACTATGCAACTATGCAACTATATGCAACTTTATGCAACAATGCAACTTATGCAAATTTATTGCAACTATATTGCAACTATATGAAACTATATTGCAACTATATGCAACTATATTACAATAATTTTGTATGCAACTATGAAACATGCAACTTATGCAACTTTATGGAACTTACGAAAATTTATTCAACATTGTACCCTTTATGCAGCTTTATGCAACTTTATGCAACTCAAGAGTGGGATGCTATCTGGGAATATTGTACCCTTGAAATCACTAAATCATGCATATACAATGTCAGATACTCATAAATACTTTTGTTATGCACTGTCAATCAAAACATTATATTAGAGTAACCAAGTAACCTCCCATCAACCACCACATGTATTGCAATTGTATCATCATTACTAAGTGTTGGAAGTGCAACAAAGTAACTTATATGATGTCAGATTGAAACACCTTTTATTAAGTGATGAACTTCCTAGGTGTTGAGTAACCTGATTTAGCAAGGAGGTAGTTTGGGTTTAGGTTATCTCAAATATGGTTAAGGTTGTGCTTGGATAAATAGAGTAGCAGAAAGTATTTTATGTAGTAATACTTTGTGAATGCAATAGTTGGTCATTTTTATTGTCAATGTCACTCCCTACTCAAAGGACCACCAATGGTGTTTTGTTATGTAAATAGGTCTTACTCCATAGGCCCTAGAATCCCTTGAGAGTCCCCATTAAAGAAACCCCACGAAACATATTCATCCAAATTTAGAGGAAGAGAAACCCTATCTTTCTTTTGCTTGGGACTAAAAAAGAATGAATTGTATGCAATCTCAATCTTGTAAACAAATTGAAGAGTGTAGACCATGTAATTAAAACTATAGCCATTTCATGCCACCCACATGGCCCATAGAACATATTTAAAAATATGTGAGTCGTTTGGTTGTTCCCCAAATTATCGATACACACTTGAACTCATCGATTTCCAAACTATTGATCCAAACTTGAACTCTTTGTTGGGTCTCAAATCCAGTTCTCCACTGAGCATCGAGGGATATATGTTGACCAAAAAATACTAACAATTTTGTATGCAAATATATGAAACTATATGCAACTATATGCAACTTTGATGTAGGAGAATCACAGAAAGCCAACAAGCACGCGCCTAGCGAAAGGAGACAGTTGGACGCACAGATTTCATTTGAACACATTTTTTGTGAAAATGTTTTGAATTTTAAAATCTGAAACATTAATGTAATGATCAAGAGGAAAGTGCATTAGTATTTATGTATTGAAGATCCAAACTGATTTGGAGCGTATGTTCCTATCTACGAATGTAATAGGCATTTAAGTTTGTTTAATGAAAATAGGTAGATTTAAATGATAGATTAGACAATTTTAGAAGCTTAGGAGGGAAAACAGATGATAGACACCCTCAACCCTTGTATCTTTGTAACATAATTCAGAATTCGTAAGTTGTAGAGCTGCAGACGAGAATATAGGAGAACGAAGGATTTTTATGCATTTAGCTGTTATTTTCCATGTATAGGAGCATTGGAATTAATAGAAGAAAGCTTTGATTCCAATCTGTTTTTTATATGGTTGTTGGAACCACCTGTTGAATGGTATGTTACAGGCTATTTATGTTCTCTATATGCATTTTGTTTAAATGCTATGTTTGTGTGTGGGATCTAGAATTCTATGTTGAATGATTGAATTTTGGATAAGGGGAGAATGATTTTCAGTTGTTTCTCTTTCTGAGAACTCCTTCAAAGAATGCAGTGGAGGTTCTGTAAGGAGTGTGTCGACCAGGTTGTGAATTTCATTTCAGAATGCTCAGAAGAGATTCAAATTTTGTCTTTATAGGCATAAGTGATAGAAGAGCACAGAGCCGTGCAAAGTGTGCACAGGCTGGGAAAAGGGAACAAATTTCTTCAAACTTGTAGAGGAGTTGAAGAATTCTCTATTGCAAGGAGTGCATAGAGCTTCCCTCGAAGGATAACCGTGAGTTATCTCTAAGTGTGCAATATTTGTCCACAGCGAAGGCTTGAAGCCCAGAATTCGCCAAGGAAAGGTAGAAGACGTGAACAATCGATTTTATTTGAAGGTCACAGAGGGCAAGTGAAGGTCGAATTGGATTAAAATCAAGAAAGGGGCATGTCCAAGTGCCTTTTCCAAAGTTCAAAATCAAAGGTTGTCAAGACAGAGACAGATGGTCTAATTTCTCCATGGAGAACTCGCGATATCGTGAGGACCGTAGGATTGACAGGAGCTGCAACTTGGTTAGAGGCCAGAGAAATCCATCACCCAGGATTCGAGGGTCAACGTGAGTCATTGATCGTAGCTTACCCCATGCCATTGGATCATTTCGTGAATTCGGGGTTCGTGAGTTTGAAGGAAAGGCCAAATTCTTGGTCGCTCCAGGTCCCGAGTTGCAAAGTGTAGGGAAAAAGATCCAAGCCATTGGATCTTGGCCACGGGAGAACCGTTGGACCGAACCCCGCATGGTATCACGTTTTAGGGGTTTGAAGGTTGGGAAACATTGCATTTGAATCACAAAAGTCACGAAGTGCCAAGCACCGAGGGCTCGTGCGGATAGGTAGCACATCCCGTAAGTGAAGACCATGTGGTTGACAGGTGGCACAAACATACAGTGTACAGAAAAAGGTCGAAGTGGGTGACAGGTGGCGTACACGTGTCACTGTGGAGGAGTCAACATCCCGTTGACTTATCGCATTTCGGGGATTTGCAAGGGAGGAGCATGAGCGTTCAACACTCCAACTTGTGAAGTCGCTAGTTGCGTGAGGTGCTAGAGTTAATCTCTAGCCAATGGTCACTTGTAAAGGTGCTAATGAGGAGGAGACATACACGTATCACATCTTGGGTATCGGAGGATTGGATCAAGAGGAGTCGAGAGTCTTCGACTCTCCAACTCTCGAGATCGCGAGTCATGGAAGGAGCTTGTGCTAAGGCCTTGGTCATGGTCACTTCTCCAAGGGGATGAAGAGAGGGGGCTTATCCCTTATGCCCATTAGGAGCTTCACATCTCAACTGTTGCAGAGAGTGGTGGAATTATGTTGAAAGCACTGAACTCACAAGACTCAAAAATACTTCGCGGTCTTAATCAAGGGTTTTTATTAAATCTTGTCATGGTTTAGAGAAGATCTTGCGTGGATCTCGGCCCGAGGGTCGGGGGTCTGCACCAGTTGTGGTATCAGAGAACAGAACAAATTCTTTTCTTTCTGTAGCAGAGAGAAAAGAGGAATTTTACAGTCATGTCGTTGAGAAGAAGAGAAAGGCCAATGCCTGATCCAACAGTGGAAAGAGAGATGCGTGAATTATGTGCCAGGCTTGATGCCATGGATATGACACATAGGTGAATAGTCGACATTGGAGATATCAGTGAAGCTGAAAGTGAAAATGAAGATGGAAACGAAGGAGAAGAAATTGCAGTCAAAGATGCTGCAAAAGAACGCTTATTTAGAGCTGTTGCAAGGATAGGTGCCAGGGAAAAAATGGACATTCCAACGTATGAAGGAAACTTAGATGTTGAGGAGTTGCTATATTGGTTTAGATATCTGGACAAATACTTCGACTATGAGGATGTCGAAGAGGATAAGAAAGTTAAGCATGTAGTCACTAGACTGAAAGGACATGCAGTGTTGTGGTGGGATGAACTGCAGGATGACAGGTGTTGCAAAGGCAAAGAAAGAATCAAAAGCTGGGATAGAATGGTCACAAAAATGAAGGCCAAATTCATACCTAGAGATTATCAAATCAATCTATTTTCGAGGATGCACAATTTGAGGCAGACACTGATGACGGTGAAAGAATACACTGAAGAGTTCTACAGGATAAACATCAGAGAAGGTCATCAAGAAAGCGATGATGAGAAAGTTGCCAGATATATGAATGGTTTGCGATATGACATTCAGGATGAGATGAGCATGATGACCATCCGAACCATAGAAGATGCTTATCATATGGCTCTGAAAGATGAAGAGAAGCTGAGATGAAAGAAAGGTCAAAGAGGCTGTGACAAAAGTCAAAGCAGAGGCAAGGCAATTTCCCAAGATAGAATGCAAAAGTCCAAATATGAGGGAAAGAAACCTCAAACTCAATCTGAGAGAGGAGGAAGCTCGCAGGGGAGACATTTTGCTGACCAAAACACGTTTCCTTGAGCCAGAGGAAGAGGAAGAGGCATAGGAGGCGAAGCAAAATTCTTTGTCTATGGAAAAATTGAAGATAAATCCTATGAGTGTCCAAATAGGAAGAAATATGGTGAAACTCACATTGCCGAAGCTCAAGGATGGAATGTTGAGGAAGAAGACGCTGAGGGCGGAAGATCCTTAATGATGAGGAAAGTTCTCTTGAAGCCAGAGAACCCACTTCAAAGGGAAAGTTTGTTTAGAACTTCTTGCAAGACCAAGCAGAGGGTATGCAAGGTAATAGTGGACAATGGAAGCACATATAATCCAGTATCCATAGAAATGGTGGAGAAGATGGAATTGGAAACTGTTACACATCCGATCCCATACAAAGTCTCATGGTTGCAAAAAGGGCATCAGGTAACTGCCACTAAACAATGTTTAGTTGAGTTTAAGATAGGTGGATATAAGGATGAAATTTTATGTGATGTTATTCCCATGGATGTATGTCATCTATTTCTAGGAAGACCATGGAAATATGACATAAATGTGGTGCCCGATGGGAGAAAGAACACATACACTCTGGAAAAAAATGGTAGAACGCATATGTTGCTGCCAATTAAGGATAAGGAGGTGAAAACAGAGACAAGCAATACTATACTTCTCATGAGTGGGAAGGAGCTTCTTGATGAAGTCAAGAAAGATGAAGAAATGTAGTTTGTTGTGGTAAGAAAACCTAGAGTCGTCTTAACCAGTACTAATATAGATGATTTATCGGAGGAAATTTAGGAATTGCTAGAGGATTTCAATGACATTGTGGTGGATGAATTACCTTGTTCGTTGCTTCTCATTAGGAGCATAATTTATCATAGCGATCTGATACCAGGGGTGAGTCTACCGAACAAAGAAGCATGCAGATTGATGCCGTAGGAGAATGAAGAGGTTAAAAGACAAGTCCAGAATTTGATAGACAAAGGATTGGCTAAAGAAAGCTTGAGTCCATGCGTTGTACCTACAGTGCTAAGTCCAAAGAAAGATGGTGGTTGGAGAATGTGTACAGACTCAAGGAACATAAATAAAATCACCATCAGGTATAGATTTCCTTTACCCAAGATGGATGATTTGATGGATTGCTTGAGTGGAGCAAAGTTTTTTTCAAAAATTGATTTGAAAAGAGGATATCATCAGATAAGAATGAGGGAAGGTGATGAATGGAAGACAACATTCAAGACAAATGAAGGACTGTATGAATGGCTTGTCATGCCATTTGGCTTGATGAATGTGCCTAGTACTTTTATGAGGTTGATGAATGAAGTCTTAAAATATTTCATTGGTAAGTTTGTAATCGTATATCTTGATGATATATTGATCTTCAATAAAACCGAAGCAGGACACTTGAATCATTTAGCTGCCGTGATGAGGAGATTGCAGCAAGAGAAATTACTCATCAATATGAAGAAATAGTCATTTATGAGGACATAACTCATTTATTTGGGTCTTGTTATCTCTGCAAATGAATTGAAAATGTGTCTGGAGAAGATAAAGGCGATTAAGGTTTGGCCATCGCTGAAGAGCGTGTTCAAATTTCGAAGCTTCCATGGGTTGTCTAGCTTTTATAGGAAATTCATCCAAAACTTCAGTGGAATTAGTGCACTGATGATGGATACGGTGAATAAGCGGCATAAATCTTTTCACTAGACAAACGAAGCGAAGAAGAGCTTCATCCTGCTGAAGAACAAGATCACTGAGTAACCAATTCTGGTTTTGCCAGATTTCAGCAAAACATTTCAGGTCAGGTGTGACACAAGTGGATTTTCCATTAGAGAGGTCTTGAGCCAAGACAACAGGTCGATCGCGTATTTTAGTGAAAAATTGAATGAAGCAAATATCAAGTACTCCACGTATGACAAAGAATTCTATGCAGTCATACAAGCACTGAAGAAATGGAGGCACTATTTGGTTCCTAAAGAGTTTGTTTTGTACAACGATAATCATGCTTTGCAATTCATGACTCGACAAGAGAAGTTGAACCAAACCCGTGCTAAATGGGTTGAGTTCATGCAAAATTTTACTTTTGTGATTAAACATATTTATGGAACTACTAACAAAGTGGCTGATGCTTTGAGCAGGAAATCTTTGCTATTGCAGGAATTCAGTGTCAAGACTTTGGGTTTTGATAACCTCAAAGAAATCTACAGGGATGATCCATATTTCAGAGAAGCATACGAGGCGTCTGAGAATCAAATTCTTAGGGAAAAAAGCCAATGGACCGAGTATATGATCCAGGATGGATTATTGTTCAAAGGCAATCCGCTATGTATTTTGAAATGCTCCATGAGGGAGAATTTGCTGAAGGAAAAGCACAGTGGAGGATTGGTCAGACACTTCGGTCATGATAAAACATTCTTGAAGTTGAATGGATCATACTATTGGCCGGGGATGAGAAAATATGTCAAGAAATTCGTGGACAAATGCATAATTTGCCAACATGCCAAGGGGAAGAGACAAAATACAGGGTTGTATCAACCATTGCCAATACCACAGAGACCATGGGATGCGGCAAGTATGGATTTTGTGTTAGGACTTCCAAGGACACAAAGGGGTTGTGACTCAATCTTCGTGGTAGTTGACAGATTTTATAAAATGGCACATTTCATATCATGTCAGAAAACCAGTGACGCAACACACATTGCCAATCTGTTTTTCAAGGAAGTTGTTAGACTTCACGGCTTACCCAAGAGTATTATATTGGACAGGGATACCAAATTTGTTGGTCATTTCTGAAGGACCCTATGGAAGAAGCTGGGGACTAATTTATCTTTTATCTCAACATATCACCCTCAGATGGATGGATAGACTGAGGCATTGAATCGAAGTTTGGGAGATCTGTTGAGGAGCCTAGTGACTAAACAACACAGTCAATGGGATCATATTCTGCCATAGGAAGAATTTTCTTACAATGATTCATTTAACATAAGCACAAGGCATAGTCCATTCTAGATTGTATATAAAATGCATCCAAGAGGAGTTTCTGAATTGAAAGATTCATAACAAACTAAATTCAGGAGTGCTAGTGTTGAGAAATTTGCAGAAGGAATGAAGGAGCTTCATAGCAGAATTAAGGAGCGGTTGCAGAGTTCAAGTCAAGAGTACAAGCGTAGAGTAGATCAACATAGGTGAGAACTTCAATTTGAAGTTGGTGATTTGATTCTTGTGCATTTGAGGAAGGAAAGGTTCCCAAGGGGGACGTATACCAAGATTAATATGAAAAATATTGGACAGTGCAAGGTCATAAGGAAATTCGGGGCAAACGCATATGAGATTGAATTACCTGATCGGGTTGGAATCTCGCCGATACTCACTTTCGCGGATTTGTACCCTTACAGAGCTGAAGAAGCAGGAGCAGAAGATGAACAAGAAAAGATTCAATGGACAAAACAAATGCCTGTAGCTAAAAAGCCACAGATGGAAAGCATAATTGACAAGAGGATTAGCAGAAAGACCAGGAGAAAAGAGTATTTTGAATACTTGATGTTATTGGGAAAATCTCCCTATGAACTAGCAAATAGAGTTCAGACTTTGCATGCAGATATGACCGAAGAGAAATTACTTTCTACCTTCATCCTTGGATTTAAATCCCCTTTTCTTAGTAAATGCATGGAAAGATCAACCTACCTCGTTCTCGACGTTTGATGTCGATCCTCCGTTGTGCTTGATTACTTGTTCGCAATACTCCTTACAACGCTGACTTGCATCCAAGACAAGCAACAACTATGCATGCATACTACTTATATACTAACGGGTTAGAAATCCAAACATATACTAATCAAACTATAAACAGTTCATGAATTGGGATGGGAAAAGCATTTTCTTTATTACTTTGAATGAGTCAACTTACAAAAGTTGAGATCGACCACCGCTCCTTGAGCCTGATCCTGGGCTCCTCTTCTTCTGTCCTTCAACTGCTTTGCTTTGAATCTCCTTTGGCACAAGGAAAGGCTAAATGGTTGGGACAATGGGAATATGTAAATGGGTAGATTTTCTTTACTATATTTTTCCTCCTTCCAAATGGGACCCCTACCCCTTCGTTTATAGGCTAGAAGGAGCTAGGTATTTGGACAAACCCTAGGCCATGCATGGCTAGGAGTTTCAGTTAACTCACCCATAGCTTTTGTGCTCCGTTGGAAACTTTCCTTTTTTTGTGCTTTTGTCGGTCCATGCGGGTTGTTTTGGGTTAGCCAGCATGTACACGTGTGCAGTAATGGATTAGGGTGCATGGGCCTTTATAAAAGAGGATTTTGAAAGAGTTGTTCAACAGTGTTTTGGCCAAGAAGGGATATGAGTTGGCCTGATTCCAGGTAAGCATGTGTGGTGAAATTTAGGGTTATAACATATGCCCCCTAATGTGTGAGGTCAGAAGAGCATATGATGGCCGAAATACATTACCAATCTTTACTGATGTGCCAAACAATTGAGCCCAAGGATCAGGAACCGGGAGGTGTCATCTGTAAAATAAAAAATGTCTCACCGAGGCGGGCATACCCATGCTCGGGATAAAATAGAACCATGGATACCAATCAAATACATTGTAGATCCATGTCAAATAACTATAAAGAGTAGCCGCGAACAATACACAGTGGAGCTACATCTCGAAATCAGAAAGATATACATATAGAGTATCCATCTTCCAGAAGATGATTCGGCCTGATGGTTGGAGATGAGATCTTCAGAGATTGAGAAACAACTTCAAAATATTCAAAACTCGGGTAGGAGTGTAATATGAGTGTATGACTAGACTACCCAGAGGTCTTCGACGGCTTGTCAGTCATGGAATTGATAATCTTGATGATCAGACTGAAGGCTTTAGTGATTTCGAACAAGGACTTGATTGGATGTTCAGGATGGTCATGTATGAGGACAATAGACATATTACAGAGGGGTCGAATCAGGCTTGGTGACAAACCTCCCTTGGACAATAGCACGACAAATGATGAGACTTAGGCAGCATGTATGTTAATCATAAGTCTACGAAGTAGGAGGCAACGCAAACTCTCCATATGTTCAGAAGAGTAATGAAACGGTGGAGGACACAACTCTATATAGTAAGAAAAAGCTTCCTAAGGTCGTACTACATCCCATAGTCTGATGAACAAACAGATAGATGTGCTTTATCCAAGGGCGACTCATTATGCTGCCAATAAAGAAAATACTTTTCCCTTCCTCTTTTTGGGGTATATTTGATTTTTTTGTTCTTTTCAATAATTGTGGAAAAAGAATAAAGGAATATTATGTTACAAGGGAGGAACGAGTGTTGCAAACATACAAGCTCAAGGCACAAGGACAAGACTGATGTTCTAGTAGAATGATACTCGGGAAAAATCCTCCGAGGGCCAAAGCTGTTAAGACGCAGAAGCAAATTGTTACAAGGATGGTGTATAAGGTATGCAAACACGGTTAACAAAACACACAATGGTAACGTCCTTCGATGTAAGTTTAACGAGCCCAAAGAAGGTAAGATTGGTGGTTTTTCATATTTAGAGAGTTTGAAAAAACATAAAAGGAGACTCCATTGGGGTACCTTTTTCAAAGATAGTCTAGTCGGTTCGAAAAAGGGTAAACTAGCACCGATTAGACGTCGATTGAAAACCATTTTAACGAGTGCGACAAGGACAAGATCACTCGACTATTTTTTCATTTTTAAAGAGTTTGAAAAAAGATTAACTATGGACTCCATCAGGAGTATTCTTTTGGACCAATTTAATGAGTGTGAAAGAATAAGGTCACTCGACAATCTTTTCAATTTTAGGGAGTCTAAAAAGAGCTGAACTATGGACTCCGTGGGGGTTCCTTCTTCACAAGTTTTGTCCCTCAGGCCCGAAAAAGGGATAAAATTAGACCTGAGAGTACTCTTCTATAGAGCTGAAGTTCCATAAAGTATACCTTTGTTCGTACAGTTGACCTTCTAGACTGAAAAAGGGGTAAACTACCGCCAGAAATCCATGACTTCAAATCTCAGTTTAACAAGCGTGAAAGGCCACAAGATCGCTCGACAATCTTTTCATGTTTAGAGGGTCTGAAAATGGATTAAAAGGAGACCCGTTGTTTTTTGGGAGTCCTGAGGGTGAGATCAAGAATGAAGAAGAATCATGCAAATGAGGCTCAAACTCATATTCAGGAAAGACTATAAGGACTCCTGAGCCTACAGTGTTTTAGAGATGGCATGGACACCATAATGCAACCAGGACCTACCTAGGGCATCCATGTTCTGGTAATCTCTATTGCCAAGTTGCGACGCTTCTAAAGCAGATATGATGGTTTCGTGTCACAAACTGATGGGATCGATCCTATGGCATAGGAAAAAGACAACGAGACACAAAAGTCAGGGTAATAACCTAACCTATATGCTCAAGTTGATTCTTGGAAACATTTTCATGGACCGTCAAAATTTCCTCAAAAATAAAAAAAAGTGCCCCAATACTCAATCAAATACCTCCCATATAACTCCTGAATCACTCTAAATGGTTTTTGGTATAAAGAAACTGATAAGGGAGGCCAAAAAAGTGACAAAAAGAGGCCAAAAGGTCTATAAATAGAAGCTGGCAGCTCATTATCACCAATGCTGATTTGGAAATTGACTCTGGAGCCAAAATACCCCCTTTGATAAAAACGGTGATTCCAGGAGTTATAGTGGATGAAACGAACTTCCGCTTGGACCAAGTAAGTACAAACTCCCCTATCTAGCTATTCAATTCTTTCTTTTTTCTTTTGATTTCATTTTTTGGGTGGGCGTCGACCTTTAAAAGGTCAGCCCTAGGTCCACGTGGGATGTCTCTGGACAGGCCGCATGTACACTCAGGAAAAGTAAATCTTGCCCGCGTGTACATGCGACTGTCACCTAGATAGCACATGTGGACCCCCTTTTATAGACAAGAATAACTAAAGAGAAGTTACTGACCCTCCTGAACTTGGTTGTTTTGGTAGGATGTATGTCCACTGGAGGGAAAGGGAGCATGAAGCAATTAGTGAGTTGGTTGTGGGTGATCCGAATGTCGTGGCTGCATTGATGCAATGTGGTTTGCTTAAGTTATTCTTGTGTCCATTTATGCGAGCGCAACCGAGGCTACTAAATGCCTTGGTTGACTATTGGCACCCTGATGTAGAGGCCTTCATGCTAGAGGGGAAATAACTAGTTCCCACCACCGAGGATATCTATTTTTTGACTGGCCTCTCAAGGAGAGGGGAACCGGTCAATTTCAGGACATTTCCATCAGGGCCGCATAACATAGCGGAACTGAAGCCCTGCACTATGAGGCTGGGACAAACCGTTTGAGCTCCCAAGTGCTCATAAGTAAGATTACTAACCTATCGCTGCAAGTGATATTATTTCTTATGGGGCGGATTACCGGTTCAACGACCTTGCATCAGGAGTCTCGCGCACAGATGAACTATGCTATCCAGTGCTTGAATGCATAGATTTTTGACTAGAGTGCCACACTACTGGAGTGTATGAAGAGGCAATTGACAGATTGCTGGCAGCGGACACAGAGGAACTTTGGGTTCGGGACGATTTTGTGTTCATTATTTTTCGAGAGAGTTCCAAGCTTTAGTCCCCGGGAAGTGGTACGAAGACATCAGGCCTCTTTTCCTATAGTATGTAGATGGGCAGTATTACTACCACGACAGGGTGGTGGAAGGACCAATGAGTCCTTCGATGATGACTTTTTTGCATGGCTGTCATGACAGATCCCTGTGATCGAGAATTACCCATATGCATGGTTAGACTTTTCTAGAAATCCTGAGATACTCGTGCCTCCTGGTGAGGAGCGAGGGGAGATGGGTAAGTCTCCACCTTTGTAGTTTTTTTTGTTGTATATGTAATTTTTATGTCATTTTTGTTATATATATCATTTTTTTTACATGCCAGAGTATTTGACAGATATACATTTGTTGCATGCAGATGTGGGACCAGTGCGACTTGCCGATTATGCATGGAACATGCATCGTCCTTAGCCAGAAGCCGCAGTTGCCACTGCCAGGGGACCAGAAGTAGCAGGAAACCTCCCATCCGGGGAGGCTAAGAGGGTACTTAGATGAGTTGAGAGGAACTTTACTACACTCACTCGCATAGTCCCGATGGCAGAGATAGAGGACCTGCCGCCATCCATGTAGCCTCATGTAGTGGGGGCACCTCGGACGTGGGTCCGATTATTTAGGCACTTAGCCCATGTTGTGGACCAGTATAACAGGGCCCATAGGCCCTGAACCTATTTAGACTTTTTGCATGCTACGAGCACTACTTGTATATATTTTTTGAGGGCATAAGCCCTCTGACTCATTATTAGTCCTATTTTTGAGGCGTTTGCGTCCATCTATGTATTCTGGTTACTTTATGATGTTATATACGTTTTTTTGATATTTTGTGTCTTATGGATCATGTGTGCAAAAATGTATTTACATGCTTATGTCAATGTTCTTTCATATGTGTGCAAGATGCCAATCTAAAATTTGATTAGCTAGAGTATCTGTAATTTGGTTTAATCTCCTAGGAACATGAAAATATGTAATATAATCAAAGTTTTATTCTAAGAGACGTACCCTAAGTTATCGTCGGTTTAAGGTTGGATCATGAACCCAGTATACTCTGTTTAGCTGAGACACAACCAGTTGAGCATCGAGATAGACCCAGAGATGAGAGATACCCAATGACAAGGCATCATGAAGAAACTCAATAACTACACTATACTCAGTGGCATTATTTGTGGTGTCACCTAAGCATATACCTCTGGAAGATAACAGCTGGCCCTGAGGTGTAAAGATTACCCAGGCTGCGGAGGTGAGCCTCCGAGTGTGCTGACTAGCACCGTCTGCATACCCAACGAACACCTCAAAATCACTTGACATCTGCCATATTGAGGAAAGATAACATCAATGACACATCCATAATATTTAAAAGAAGCTAAAAAGTAATAGTACAAAGACTATACATATGTTACAAAAAGTTACCCACAGTGACCTGCCTATGAGTAATACTTCTTGAGGTAGAGCCCATTTCTAGGCTCCACCAAAGAATTCCCTTCAAAATCAACCAGACGATAAGTGCCCTTTTTTAATACCTCTTGTATGATGAAGGGTCTGAACCACATGGGTTTGAATTTTCCTGCCCCCAGGGGGTCCTTATCTTGGTCATAGACCAAGACAAGGTCGCCTTCAGAGAAATTCTGAGGACGAACGGAACTATCATACTGACACTTGATCTTATGTTTGTGAGCCTCGTTGGTCAGGGCTTCATCACGACACTACTCATTGAGCTTCTTAAGGTGTACTAACCGTTCTTCAAGTGGAGAAGTGTCTGGCAATAATTGTACTGCCAATTTTAGAGATGGGATATGACATTCGATGGGCAAGACTACCTCTAGCCCGTAAACGAGTTGAAAAGGTGAGAAACCAGTTGCAGTCTTAACAGATGTTCGGTAAGACCATAATGTCGAGTATAACATCAAATGCCAATTTGACTTGGCTGAGTTGATAGTTCGCTGTAGAATAGTCTTAAGAGTTTTGTTTACAGCTTCCACCTTCCCATTGGCTTGGGGGTAGTAGGGTGATGAATGCTCTTTCTGTAACCCAAGATTTGATGTTAATTCGATCATCATTTGGTTCTGAAAGTGACTGCCATGGTCAGCAAAAATCTCTCTTGGGATGCTGAACCTTGCTATGATCTGGTTGAACAAAAAGAGAGTTGTAGTTTCTCCATCATCTTTAAACGTTGGCATAGCTTCGACCCACTTAGTGAAGTAGTCTACAGCTACGATGATATAGCAGTGCTCCCTTGCTGACGGGGGGTTGCAAGTAGTGTAATAAATCCCCCACTTGGTGAAGGGACCAACTGTGATGACAGGAAACATAGGAGCAGGATGTTCCCTCATCTTCCGAGAGAAGATTTGGCATGGATGACACTTCTTGACCGATTCTATACAATCTTTGATGAGTGTTGGCCAGAAGTAACCTGCTCATAGAATCTTTTGTGTTGTTTCCAACCCAGAAAAATGGACACCACAAGCTCCGGTGTGGCAATCGTTGAGCACGATAATGGCCTCTTCATGTATGAGACATCGACGTAAGATGCAGTCTACACCTCTCCGATACAACATATCATTGAGTATGAGATAATTCTTAGCCTGATGCTGTATACGTCGACACTAATCCTGAGAAGCAGAGGTGGGGAACTTTAGAGTCTGGAGATAGATAAGGATATCTTTGTACCAAGGATCTGAAGATGTGATAAAAAACATATCTCCCCGGATAGGCGATTCTTCAGGCACAACATCACCTGACTCAACTGGAAGTTCCGAAATAAGCTCTGCGAAGACCAATGACTTTTTGGACTTTGCTGAAATGAAGTCTAAGTCAAACTCCTGGAGGATGACTATCCATCTACTGATTTTTCCGGCTATAACCCATCGTGTCAACATGTACTGAAATGGATTCACGATAGCAATGACAGTGGTATTGTGAAACATAACATAATGACAAAACTGTTGAACAACATGAATTGCTACCAACACAAGTTTTTTGATATGCGAATAATTGAGTTCCGGTCCTACGAGGCCTCAACTCAGGTAATCGATGACGTATTCTGAGAATAAATCATCTTCTTGAACTAAAACCATGCCAATGGTTGACTCTGTGGCAGCCAGATATAATAAGAAATATTTGTTATAGTTAAGTGGCCGTAGCAGAGGGGATGTTGTGAGGGCATGTTTTAATGTGTCGAAAGAGCATCGAGCGACATCGTCCCAGTAAAAAGGAATGTCTTTCTTCAGTAAACGCATAAAGCCCTTGGTGATTTCAGCATAGTTGGCGATGAAGCGTCGTAAAAAGTTCGCCTTGCCTTGTAGACTCTGAAGTTGAAGGATTGTGCATGGGGGGGCAACTGGATTATTGCCTCCACCTTGAGAGGATCGACCATGATCCATGTTGTTGATATGATGAAACCTAACAAACGTCCTGACGTTACGCAGAAGCTGCACTTGTTTGGATTCAAGCGAATCCTAAAGTAGCGATAGCATTCAAAGACAAGTCTAAGGTGTGTGGGATGATCTGTTCTCTTGCGAGATCGTGATGCTAAATCATCTGGATAGGCGTCGACTATATGCTTGAGATCATGAAAAGAGAAAGACATGGCCCACTGGAATGTGGCTCCAACATTTTTCAGACCGAAAGGATTCTTATGATATGCGAATGTACCCCAAGGACAAGTGAATGTCGTTTTGTGTTGGTCTTCAGGTTTGATTTGGATTTGATTATATCCCGAAAAACCGTCCATGAAAGAAAATGCTTCACAACCAGCACATTCATCAATGATCTGGTCGATGAATGGTGTTGGAAAATTATCTTTGGGACATGCCTTGTTCAAATCACGAAAGTTGGTACATACACGAATCGTGCCTTGTTTTTTACTGACCGACATGGGATTTGACACCCATTAGGTCAAATGGATAGGATAGATAAAACTTGGCTTTAGCAATTTCTCTACCTTAATCTTGATGGTTGCTGCTTTCTTAGGATTAACTGGATGAAGCTTCTGTTGAACAGGCTTGGCATCAGGATACATTGTGATTTCATGTTCAACTATTTTTGGATCGATACTTGGCATTGCCTCATAAGACCAGGAAAAAATGTCGTGGAATTCTTTGAAAAGATATGTGTAGATTTGAATCTCTTCGGGGGAGCAATCCGCTTCGACGAAGATGTTTTCCACGACGCCAAGGTTTCGGGAGATGTTTATTGGTATAGTTTCAACAATAGTTGCCATATTTCACTCAGCATAAATTTCATGTGTAGCTAAGAGATTAATAGGACACGACTGATCTCCTGTCATGGTTATGGTGAATTCTCCTGCTTCGATTTGGCTTAACTCTGGGAGAAAATAAGATCTGTGATGAAGATCTTCCTAAGGTTTGTCCAGACTAGTCATTGCTTCGATTACTGCTTCATCATAAGGCAATACTAAGTCTAATGAATCGATGTTAGCGAGAGAACCGTGAGCCCAAATAGGCTCTAGAAGTGGATCTAACTCTTGTGCAGGAGTCGGATCAGTGTTAGCTGAAGCTTGCTGGACTAAAGAGTATGCTACTTCAACGACATACAAAGGCATGGACATGCCTCGGTGCCCTGTCTCATCCATTGTGGCTGATGGGGAAGGAAGTATCCATGGATCCTCGAAGTAAGTCGTGCGGAACGACGACACTTGAAAAATCTCAACCTTATGGTGATTGGATATAAATTTGATATCGCCGTGAGGAGGTGGGTAATCGAAAGTACCCATCAAGGATGGGCACAAACCAACTCCTACATTGATGACACCTGGTTGAGGATTATCAATCATCAGGACCGTGGATGCTCCCAAAGCTTGGTCAGGTCTGGAGAAAGACAATTGATCGATGGTCACTATCCGACCCTTGTGTGGAAATAACAAGACCCGGAAAAATGTAGCAACCACAACTTGCATAGCATAAGTCCAACTCCATCCTAACAAGAGGTTATAGTTGAGGGGAGCATCGACTACCTCTACTTCGACACACACGGTCTTCCCTCCTAACTGTACGGGGAAAGAAGGAATGATGCCATGTGGTTGGAACGAATGACCGTCGAAAGCAGTGAGGAGAGTAGGTGATGGAGACAAAACGGGATGGCCAATGGCCTTCCAACATGCCAATGACATAACGCATGTAGAGGCACCCTCATCGACCACCATGTGGAAGATATTTCGAGTAAAATTTTTCATGGGATAAGCCACTACTATCTAAAATGCTACGTGGTAAGGCAGACAAGGTTTTAAGTCAGTTGTATCTAACATGATGGTACCTGGATTACAAGTCTCAGTAGAGCCCAAAGCGGTTAATAAGGATTTCCTCTGAGCAGGACATCTTTGGAGGACCTCAAAAGTAAACATCGCACAAGGGGTTTGTGATAAATCTTCCACCACAAAGTAGTTTTGGGTGGCCCTTGCATTTGGGTTATGAGAAGCTTTTTTAAATGCACCTTTTGGAATACGTGTCATTGTTTCTCCCAACATCTTCTCAATATGTAGAGGAAGAGATGGGAGGTCAGCTTCTTTACCCTTCTCATAAGCGCTTGGTTTACTATAGTCATGCGCTCTAGTCGATATAAAAGCATCACCCCTAACCATATATACGTTCGCGGATGCGGGGTTGTTCGGAGGCAGGCAGGTTTCTTGGCTGCTCCCTTCCGTGCTTCCAGAGGCTTGAGTTAGATTTTGCCCATGTTGAAATGGATTATTCAACACCGCCTACTGTTGTTGCGTGACAAAGTTTTGGGCCTCTACAAGTCAAGAACATAGATGGGTCGGGTGGTCTTCCATGCACAAGTTGCCTGGATCCCCCTTACCCTTCTTTCGTTGTTTTTTCTTCCCTTCAGGCTTCTGGGTGGCCTTTGGGTTAGTCGACTTCACTGTGTGTACTTCCGATGTTTTGGTAGCGGGAGCAGCCAAAGTAGTAGTTTGGCTGGCCGCGGTGTGTTTTATAGATAACTATTGCAGCTGCTTCGTTAATTTCTCAGTGGGCTTTGTTTGCGCTGAACCAACAATGCCATTGGCATGTGGTCCGACTCTCTGTCTAGTTTGATCCAGTATTGAATGTGGCGCATCTGGCAATATGTTGTATAATAAACCAGACTGAGAATAGATGAGCTCAAATTGTTGAGCCCTCATGATGGCATATTCTTCGGAGAAAACTCCGGACGTCGCGACGTCTTTGGATAACTGCGGGACCAAAGATTTAAGGAACCACTCAAGAAGGAGTGCTGGTGGGACTGGTACTTTGATTAAAATCTTCCGGCATCTCCATTCTCGGATGTGATCAGAGATATGGTCCGCTATTGTCTGTTCAAAATTGGCAAGCAACTCTGTGCCAGTGTCGTATCTCACAGGTAACTGGAAATGGTTCAGGAAATCCATCGCCAGTTCATGAAAAGAAGAGTATCTTGAGCGATCGAGCTCAATGTACCATTTCGCGGAACTCCCAATGAGAGTATGTTGAAACAATTGCAACTGTACGGAGACATCTTTCAATGAGTTAGATGAGCACCAAAGATGGAAGGTAGTCACATGATCTCCTGGATCTTTGTTAGGCTTGGCTTCGAACTTTGGAATGTCTGAAGGCAACTTCGTTGGCATAGGAGGCCAACGCAGATCATGACAAATGGGGTCATTCAACAACCTTGTCAAATCTAGCAAGTGTAAAGTCGTCAGGAAAGGTAGTTTGGGTTATTGTTGATAACCTGGGAAAAAGGGGCCTGGAGTTTGACTGGCACCAGGTTGCCAGGAAAAGTTTGGCTGCTAGTCCGGATTCTGGTAGAAACCATGGCCCTGGCCAGCATATGGATTTTGCATATGTGGAGACATCATCAGTTGATTTCCCAAATAAGACATAGATGGTTGGGCATGCATTATATTTGAAGGACTTTGGGAAGGATTACCCCATGCCGGTCCCATGGGGATAGGCATAGTAGTTTGTTCGGGGTTCCATTGATTATGGAAAGAATTACCCTAGATCGACATTCCAGAGGAGGGAACGGATCCCTGCCCTGAATTCCAAGGTCCTGCTAGGTTTTCCCCCTATGTAGGAATAGTACCCTACACAGGAGTAGATTGTCCAAAAATGGGGTTGCCCCCAGTCGGGAAAGCGACTGACGAGAAGGTGTTGTTAACAAACATTCCGTTCAAAGAAAACAGTGTCGAACCTACCGGCATACTATGCGAAGGTGGTCCTTGACTCCCTACTCCAAATAAACTATTGTGTGTAGGTTGCCTGACAGATTGCTGATGCGAGCCACCAAGTGAAGGGGACGAAGGAGGGATATGACCTCCTCCGTAAGGAAAAGCATTAAAAGGAGTAGGATTTCCCCCCATGTGACCTTGCAAAGGATCGCTAGAGCTCCCTTCCCCCATACCCAAAGTCTGTAAAGTGGAGTAGGAAAGTACAGGACTTGTACTCGAACTAGGCATCCCGTATGAGAACAGAGGGCCTATCGCACTTGGTGTGAAAGGGGTTGTGGCCGCTGCCAAAGATGAGATCGGACCACTGTGCGAAGTAGTTGTGGTCGAGACCATGGTGTCTCGGACTGACGACAGTGGGTTAGGAGATGAAAGATCTCCTGTGGTGACAACCATGGTGGGAATTGAAGAATTCCCAGAAGGAGTAACAACATTTGTTTCCATTGCTATGTGCGACACTGTCTGGCGCTCGTAAAATTGAATTGGTACAATGAAAGGTGCCAAGAAATCAGTGGTTGGGGTTTCAACCAGGCCAAGAGTGGTTTCTTAAAGGTCCAAAATGGTCGATTCCTCCGGGGGTTGTTCGGGCACAATGGTTTGTAACCCGGTCACTTCAAAGACCCTTGTTGGTCTTGTTTTCGCCTTAATGGTGGCGGGGGTGGCTCCAGTGTAACTGGCGACAGGCCAAGAAGCCTTCGTGACCGACAGAGCTTGGGATCCTCCACTGTGTGAGAAGATCCATGACACTCTAAGGTAGTCTAAACGTTCAAAAGTAACACACACTAAAAAAGTTCCTAGAAGATAAGACAGGCAAACACTAAATTAATTGGAAGAACAGTTACAACAACCAACACTAGAGCAACTTACCGGTGCAAGTGCAAATCGAAAACGGAAGCACCCTCCAGGTATAATCTGCAAAGCGTGGCCCGATGTCTATCCTAGGTACCGCAGTATACCCCCACAGTCACTTGTGTATGTCCCTAAAAATATTGGCAACTAGGTTGCCAGCACGCGAACAATTACCAGGCGGGTACAATCGAAAGTTGGGTAGACCATAATGAGCAGGGTATCGAGCCTGAAACCTGTCAAGGGTATCGAGAGAAAATGGTCCAGAAGAAAACTGAGGACCTCGAATGGATTCAAGACCCACGAATCCCCTTGGCAAATGAAAACGACGGAATCCCAAAACAATCCCTCTATATGTGTTCTCCACTACGATTGGTCCAACTTTGGAGGGGTTATCTCCGCTACCTTTCTGCACGCGACTCATGTTTATCCCCTGTGTTAGAGGGGGGTTCCGGATAAATTTCACAACACCGGACTTAGACACTCCCTATCTCAGACTCCAATGTTTGATTTAAAATGGCCTTGAAGAATTTCCTCTCCAACCTAATCCAAGGCCCTAGTCCTTAACTAGTTAGTGAACCCTACAAACATAAAAGTCTAGTAGATTTTAAATTTAGTGTTGATTTTATGGCTTTGTCTTACGTCAAGGGGTATGAAGGTGAAATTGATTATGTGTAAAAGACAAAAGCAAAAAATGAATAAAAAAGCTGGAAACAAAACTTTTACTGAATGCAAAATTTCAACAACTTTTCAAAAGTTTTTTTTTTTTAACTTTTCTAATATTTTGGACAGCAAACTCAAAGGAATTTCACTCGACTATGAGCTACTTATGACCTAAGTGAACTGTAAAATCTTATGAAATAAATGACTTTTCCCTAGCTCATGATGTAGAAACACACTCTTCAACCAAATAAGAAAATGAAAAGAGATTTTTTATTTATTTAAATGCTAGTAAAGCAAGAAAGGAAAAATACCGACAAGCAAAAACCAAGAAAAACAATTCTGGCCTAAACAAAGATCACAAAGAATCAGGTCAAAAATCACACACTAGCAATTCTTTTTATAAAAAACAATGACTCTCACACTTGTCTAAAAACCTTTAAAATTCTTTTATTTTTAACTGAGAAAAAGTAGGCTAAGGGTAAGATTAATCCTAATCTACTAACTGCTCAAACAGAGATTCAAACACCTGAGAGGAATAATTCTTATCAAGGGAAAGGATGACTGCCTTACCCTCAATAAAAAGTATCCTGTACAAGCACACAACTGTTAATCAAACAACACGCGTGCGAACGCGCGCTGAATAGAGACAGAGGGTGTGTACACACAGGCTAACCTTGTACAGGCCGCGTGTATATCTAAACTCTGAGAAAAATGAAAACAGACAAACCAAACCAGGAAGAGACCATTGATATTGATAACCAGGATCCCTTGAAGGCTTCGACACTCTTTCTAACAGAAAAACAAAGAATGTAAGGAAAAAATGATAAAGCAAAAACAATCTGAGATAAGACTGCTAGCAAACAAGACTCAGACAAAATTCAAGAAAGCCCCCTGAGAATGTGTGATTCTGACAGGGAAGAGGATGATTGCCTCTGAAGTTCTCTGAACTCTACACGCTACTGCTACTTCCTCAACTGGCATTCACACGTGGGCTGTAAGAGAGTAGGGCATGGGTACATGCGTGCAAACCTTATACAGGCCACGTGTACCTCTGTGGGTCCCAAAAAATATAGTCAAGCAAAATACAGGGAAAGCTGGTATGGAAAACCAGACTCCTTGCTAGCTCAGACCTTACAGAAACTAAAAGAAAAAAGAGTCAAGAAAAACTAGTCTATAAAACTACCCAAAAACTAAATAAAATTCTAGGAACCCTAGAGAGTCTCCCCAATATGGTCACCAATTTTGTTGTTGGGAAAATCTCCCTATGGACTAGCAAATAGAGTTCAGACTTTGCATGCAGATATGACCGAAGATAAATTACTTTCTACCTTCATCCCTAGATTTAAATCCCCTTTTCTTAGTAAATGCATGGAAAGATCAACCTACCTTGTTCCTGACATTTGATGTCGATCCTTCGTTGTGCTTGATTACTTGTTCACAATACTCCTTCCAAAGCTGACCTGCATCCAAGACAAGCAACAACTATGCATGCATACTACTTATATACCAACAGGTTAGAAATCCAAACATATACTGATCAAACTATAAAGAGTTCATGAATTGGGACCGGAAAAACATTTTCTTTATTACTTTGAATGAGTCAACTTACAAAAGTTGAGACCGACCACCGCTCCTTGAACTTGATCCTGGGCTCCTCTTCTTCTGTCCTTCAACTGCTTTGCTTTGAATCTCCTTTGACACAAGGCAAGGCTAAAGGGTTGGGACAATGGGAATACATAAATGGGCAGAGTTTCTTTGCTATATTTTTCCTCCTTCCAAATGGGACCCCTACCCCTTCTTTTATAGGCTAGAAGGAGCTAGGTATTTGGATGAACCCTCAGCCATGCATGGCTGGGAGTTTCAGTTAACTAACCCATAGATTTTGTGCTACGTCAACAACTTTCCTTTTTTCGTGTTGAAGTCGGTCCACGCGGGTTGTTTTGGGTCAGCCAGCGTGTACACGCGTGCAATAATGGATTAGGGCGCGTGGGCCTTTATAAAAGAGGATTTTGAAAGAGTTGTTCAATAGTGTTTTGGCCAAGAAGGGATATGAGTTGGCTTGATGCCAGGTAAGCATGTGTGGTGCAATTTAGGGTTATAACACTTGGTCAAGTGGAAAGGACATCTAGTTGAAGATGCTAGCTAGGAGAATGAAGCAGAAATTCAAAGGCATGGACAAACCGTGCAAGAGCTCATGAACATGAGTTCATGAAACTTTTCAAGTGAGGGAGTATGATGCAGGAGCATCACAAAATCCAACAAGCACATGCCTAGTGAAAGGAGACAACTGGATGCGTATATTTCATTTGAACACGTTTTTTTTTTAAATGTTTTGAATATTCAAATCTGAAACATTAATGTAATGATTAGGAGGAAAGTGCATTAGCATTTATGTATTGAAGATCCAAACTGATTTGGAGCATATGTTCCTATCCGTGGATGTAATAGGCATTTAAGTTTGTTTAATGCAAGTAGGCATATTTAAATGATAGATTAGACAGTTTTAGAATCTTAGGAGGGAAAACAGATGATAGACACCCTCAACCCTTGTATCTTTGTAACATATTTCAGAATTCCTAAGTTGTAGAGCTGCAGAGGAGAATATAGGAGAACGAAGGATTTTTATGCATTTAGTTGTTATTTGCCATGTACAGGAGCACTGGAATTAATAGAAGAAAGATTTGATTCCAATCTTTATTTTTATGGTTGTTGGAACCACCAATTGAATGGTATGTTACAAGCTATTTATGTTCTCTGTATGAATTTTTTTTAAATGTTATGTGTGTGTGCAAGCTCTAGAAATTATATGTTGAATGATTGAATTCTAGATAAGGGGAGAATGAGTTTCAGTTGTTTCTCTTTCTGAGAACTCCTGCAAAGAGTGCAGTGGAGGGTCCACAAGGAGTGCATCGACCAGGTTCTGAATTTCATTTCAGAACGCTCAGAAGAGATTCAAATTGTGTCTTTACAGGAAACAGTGCTAGCAGAGCATAGAGCCATGCAAAGTCTGCACAGGCTGGGAAAAGGGAACACATTTCTTCAAACTTACAGAGGAGTTGAAGGATTCTCTATTGCAAGGAGTCCATAGAGCTTCCCTCGAAGGATAACTGTGAGTTATCTCTAAGTGTGCAAGATTCGTGCACAGACAAGGCTTGAAGCCCAGAATTCCCCAAGGAAAGGTAGAATACCCGGACAATCGATTTCATTTGAAGGTCGCAGAGGGCGAGAGAAGGTCAAATTGGATCGAAATCAAGAAAGGAGGAGGTCCAAGTGCCTTTGCCAAAGTTCAGAATCGAAGGTTGTCAAGCCATAGACAGACGGTCTAATTTCTCCGTGAAGAAATCGCGAGATCACGAGGACCGTAGGATTGACAGGAGGTTCAAAATGGTTAGAGGTCGAAGAAACCCATCACCTAGGAGTCGAGGGTCAACGTGAGCCGTTAATCGCCGCTTACCCCATGCCATTGGATCATTTCATGAATTCGGGGTTCGTGAGTTTGAAGGACAGGCCAAATTATTGGTCGCTCCAAGTCCCGAGTCACGAAGTGTAGGGAAAAAGATCCAAGCCGTTGGATCTTGGCAACGAGAGAATCGTTGGACTGAACCCCATGTGGTATCACATTTCGGGGGTTTGAAGATTGGGAAACATTTCATTAGGATCAAAAAATTCACGAAGTGTCGAGCACCGAGGTCTCGTGCGGATAGGTGGCACATCCCGTAAGAGAATACCATGTGGTTGATAGGTGGCGCAAACATACATCACACAGAAAAAGGTCAAAGTGGGTGATAGGTGGTGTACACATGTCACTATGGAGGAGTCAACACCCTATTGACTTATTTCATTTTGGGGATTTGCAAGGGAGGAGCACGAGCGTTCAACACTCCAACTCGCGAAGTCACGAGTTGCGAGAGGTGCTAGAGTTAAGCTCTAGCCGACAGTCACTTGTAAAGGTGCTAATGAGGAGGAGCCATACCCATATCACATCTAGGGTATCAGAGGTTTGGAGCAAGAGGAGTTGAGAGTCTTCGACTCTCCAACTCGCAAGATCGCGAGTCATGAAAAGAGCTTGTGCTAAGGCCTTGGTCATGGTCACTTCTCCAAGGGGATGAAGAGAGGGGGCTTATCACTTACGCCCATTCAGAGCTTCGCATCTCAGCTGTTGTAGAGAGCAGTGGCATTGTGTTGAAAGTGCCGAACTCGCGAGACCTGAAAGTCCTTCGTAGTCTTAATCAAGGGTTCTGTTTAACTCTTGTCGTGGTTTAGAGAAGATCCTGGGCGAATCTCGGCCCGAGGGTCGGGGGTCTGCACCAAACTTTATGCAAAAATGCAACTTATGCAACTATATGAAACTTATGAAACTATATGCAACTTTATGCAACTTTATGCAACTATATAACAACTATATGCAAATATGAAACTTATCCAACTATGCAACTACCGAACTATATGCAACTTTATGCAACTTTATTCAACAATGCAACTTATGCAACTATATTGCAACTAAATGCAACTATATGCAATTGTGCTGGTACCACAAACGTATATTTGCACAATAACTTATCTTCTTGTTTTAACGAGTGTAGGTACCACCAAATAGGTATTTGTCATATCTATCTTCCTTGAGTGATTATCAAGATATACTAAGAGAGGTTGAAAGTGAGACATGTTGTACTAGATCTACTGGTTCTAGATCAACTAGATCTGAAAAGGTAAGGAAAAGATTTCGTAAACGCATGCAATTTTTTATTTCCAATGGAGGGTCATGTAATTATGATGCTGAGAGCATAGGTGACATTGAGTTTTGCTTGAGGTATAAACATCTAGTGAAATGATGGGCACCTAAGGAGCTACCTGAAGTGGACACATATTTTATCATCAATGGGAGGATGTATCACATTGCTCCTTCATCCTTACATGTATTGGGGTTATTTTCCATGGATAGCATAAAGGTCGTCTATGGAATTGTAACTGAATTTATGGAGTATGTCGGACCATTATACAAACACAATCACTGGTTGATGTTGGTACAATATACGCGAAGTATGCGAAGATATGGAGTTGCCGCAAATTATATACAACTAGTAGATAACAATCAAAATAAAGGGGAAACTATGTATATTGATGGGAGGCCAAAAGCTACTAGAAACATTGTGGGATTTATAAATAGTACACGACTAGTGGAAACAACTAAGAAACTAAATTGCATATTTGAGGGACGCAAAGTAAATCATATATTTGTATGTGCAACAAAAACAATAGTTCCAAGTGAAAATTTGTTGATCGATTACAACTTAAATCGAATAGATGGAGGGGGTGCGACTATGGGGGTAAATATATTACATACCATTCAACTCAACCTTTGATCAATCATTGTTACAATTTATCGCTGCAATATTTCAATTTTTTACTGCATATATTTCATTTTTCATTATTTATTTTCTGATATTACTACATTATTTTTTTTTTAATCTTACAATTACTTTCATAACTTTTGTTGATTAATTTATTGTGTCAACATCTATCTAGGGTGACCGTGAGATATCACAGGCTACATCTTTCCAGGGTGATCGTGGAAAGGCACCCACTATGCCTCAACAGGTAAATGTTAAATACAGTAACAACTTATGACTACAACGTCAACTAAATTTCAGAAATTTCATTATTTTTTTTTTGATATTACTGCAATATTTCATTTTTTTAATGTTACGGGTGAATTTCATAACTTTTATTGATTGATTTATTGTATCAACTTCTGTCCAGGGTGACCATGACAAAAAATCACCCTCTACATCTATCCAGGGTGACCGTGGAAAGGCACCCGCTGTGCCTCAGCAAGTAAATGTTAAATACAGTAACAACTTATGACTACAACAACTAAATTTCTGAAATTTCGTTATTTTTTTTCTAATATTACTACAATATTTCATTTTTTAAATGTTACAGGTAAATTTCATAACTTTTGTTGATTGATTTATTGTGTCAACTTCTATCCAGGGTGATCGTGTCCAAAAATCACCCTCTACATTTGTCCAGGGTGACTGTGGAAAAGGCACCCACTGTGCCTCAGCAGGTAAATGTTAAATACAATATTAACTTATGGCTATAATAACTAAATTTCTCAAATGTTAAAGTTCATCTCATTAATTTTATTCATCAATGTATTGTGGCATGGTCAACATGGGAAGGCTCCCACTGAGGATATTGATGAGGACAAAATATTTTTTTCCACTGACCCAATGACAACCGTAACGAAGGCCTTGAAGAAGGATAACATAGAATATCTAGGTTTTCTTAGCAAAAGACCCTTGACACGGGAGGACAGGGAAAGAATTGTAGAGCTGCAAAATACAATAACTAATTTAGGGGTAAGTGGCATCTTCACATATTTTTATCAACTATGACAATTTCATATCTGTTTTTTTGTTTTATATTTTCTATATGATCTAATAAAGTAAAGTTTTTCGTTTGTAGGAGTTTTTAAACCTCGTGCGATGGGAACCTACCAATCCTGCAACTGCCATATGTAGCAGTGATGGGCCAATGCAAAAACAATATTGACATAGCAAAGTGCAAGTGAGGATTTTTGAGCCTCCTGAGGTTCCCCTCAAATCCATTAATGAGCACAATGATTTTTTTCGGCATGACACACCAGAGCCATGAGCCGGAGCTGTTGACTCCACATGAATCCGGAGAGGAATGTACTGTAGATGGAGAGGAAACTATTATGCATGGATCAAAATGAATTAAAAGCACCAGATCACAAGATGTCACCTTTCTTGTGGATGACACATCTGTTCCGATGAAGATTCAGAAGATTGCAGGTAATTGTTAATTAATTGATTCATTTTTTTCATGAAATTGAAATGTACATTTGTTGAGATTATTATAAATTAATGGATAACACATTTTTGCAGGAAACAATGTTTTTTATAGAAACTTAAATGACAAAGCATTGGATTTTTTTGGCCCCACCATTCACACATGGTGGAATGACCAATATAGCAAAAAGAAAGATGATTTAATAGACCACATGGTAAACTTGTTCGATAACACTTTCAACAAGAAGGTGGTTACAAAGTTAGCCGACGAGAATTTAAAATATACCAAGGCCAAGTATAGGGAGAAATTGCAATTAGACCTCAAGAATGAGCGCCCTCCCATGGTTCCGGAGAAAGAGTGGAAGGCTCTGATAGAGGATGCAAAGGAGAAATTGTTTAAAAAACAAGGAAGGCTTCCATGAGATGGTCAAGCAAGGTACAACACATGTCATATTATCAGTGAAATATGATCATTTATGTTTTTATTTCCTGTTTTAAGTAACAATTCTGATATCTAATTTTTTTCAAAATTCCATATGTAGGCTACTAGACACCTCCAAAGAAACCAAGGCCATAGTGTAAAAACACGGGCAACATAAACTAGGCCAGGGTGGCTATGGAAAAATAAAATCCCGAATCATAATATTTAAATGATTAACTGTGGTTAATATTTATTTAATAGTAGCGAACAAATATATGTTTTTGTTATTGGTATTTTTAATGGTGTTATGCATTGCAGTTAAATATGTTCGACACTGCTGCCACTGAGGAGGACCTAAATCTTGGTTACAAGCACGGTTTTAAAAGTGTGATTGAATATAGAAAAATCTTGGGCTAGACTCCTATCTCCCCATCCATGCAGGTAAATAAATTGAATAAGGAAACCACAATAGCATGCTTGTAAAGTCTATTCATATTTTATTATATCACCCTTAAATAAGTATTTATGTTTGTTTTCAAGCAACAGTGCTACTACAACAATGAATCTAGCGGTATTCAACAGAGACCACGTCATACAAGGGTGCACATGTCCAATGATAGTGGAGAGTAGAGTACCCATTCCGGTATGTATGCTTCAGAATTAGAAATATTTACTGTGATTGTAGATATTTATTTCCTGACTTATACGTATATATTATCTTCTCAAAATTGAAGAGCATGTAGCTCATGAGGGTGAAATGCGAGAGGAACCAAGTGGACAATAAATTAACACACCCACTGTCACAACTACACAAACAGGTAAAGATAAATAGTGTAATGCTAATTAAAATAATGAATTAGTTATTTCAATTATTTTTCAACATATCGATATGATCATTTTTGTTGTTGCAATTCACGAACCTGAACAGATTCCTTGATGACCTTCTCAATGACATACCAAAAGTATGGTACATGAGTGCATGGAAACACAAACAATATAAGGACAGGGCTGATGCAAACCGTGCCCTCAGCGGACGATCGCTCCACCAGGATCTTCACTATCCACGGCCCGAAGGGTCCTAGCCCTCCTATTCCTCTCGGGAATTTCTTACCCACAGAAATACTTCCGCGCGATTCTCCCTTCGAAAATCAGGAGATCGGACCTCGCGACGTCGTGAGATTCACAACAACGTTCACGTGCAATCAAATGCCAAAGTTCGAATGCCGATGGTCAACGGTCAATGCTCGGTTATCGGGCTTCTTTTCTTTTTCTATCGGGATATCGCCACTGGCGATGCCAACCACTTGACTCTCCCAACCCCGAACGCCAAGGTGCCGAGTCCTCGCTACAATGCCACCTGTACCCCACTATGCCTTCCGGGGCCCACGCTGCCACGTCAGCCTCAGGATTTCGCGGATCGCGAACCCACACTGCAAAGTGCCCTCGCTGCTGGAAACCCTGAATGCCGAAACTCTGATACACTGGATTTGTGCCACCTGTCCGCACTCAAATCGGTGGTCCCGATTAGATCGGGAAATCGCACTTCGCGATTTCGACGTGCAGGTGATCCTTGCACTCTCCAATCCCGATATGCCAATATGCAACGACAAATGGATTCCTCCCAGCACCTGTGAGTTAACCTCCTCGCAACTCCTTGATGATTCAACGATCAACGGTGCTTCGCGACTTCTCCACCTCAAAACAAAGTCGTCGATTCTCTTCCTCTATGAATGAATCCTTTCTTCGCCACCTTCGTCTTGTATGAACCTTCCTGGGGTCTATTCCTGCAATGAAACAAGGAGTTATCCCTCTTGAGCTTTCACTAACTCAGATTTCTTCAAAGATTTCTCGAACACGCTCCCTGTGCTCGATCTTCAACCACTTCCAACAGTGAAGAAGTCTTCTGGGTCCTGTGCATTCAATCTCGCAACAACCTCGCCCTTTCCTTCTCAGACTTGCTACTGAGACTTCACATCCAAACTTCACTCACCTGCAAGGTTTGAACAACCCCAACCGGCTCAAGGCAAAAGAGAACAAAAATTCAACTACTTAGCCTCCTCGACGCACTCTATGCGGAGGTATTCAACTGCACTCGATGCAGGAATCTCCTGGCCTAAGCAGAGGAGCAATTGAAACTCATTCCCTCAGGTTACGAACCTGATACGCAATCACATATGCAGCGTATAAAAGATAAGCATAAAAGGAAGAAAATATGCAAAGACACAATATCAACAACACGCAGAGTTCAAACACATCCATGGAATTGAATAACAACTTTCCTATATATTCAATAACTGTACATGGAGTTTTCTTCGCAATCTCTCTGCTCTCCTCTCCTCTTTTTCCTGTATGAGTGAGAATGTTATTCTTACAATGATACAAGGGAGGGTGTCTATACTCCGTTTTCCCTCTCGAAAGGTGACTGTCTAATCTACAATAAATTTCTATCTAACAGACTTAATAGTATTAAATGCCTTCCTATCTAAAACATAATACAAGTGCGCTCGGCTTTGAATGCCCTTAGTTAAATGGCGGTGCAACAATACCAAGGTAGATTTCAAAAATTTGAGGTTCGTTGGCTTGTCCAACTGTTTTCTCTCTCTTTGCACTAGCTCGCTTGGTGAGTGTAGATGCCCGCATGGATGCTCCTGCATCATACTCCTCGGCTCAAAAGATTTCATGGGCTCCTGTCCATGAGCTCCTGCACAGTCTGTCCATGCTTCAAAATCACTGCTTCTGTCTCCCATCTGGCATCCTCTACTGGGTGGTCCTTCCACTTCACCAGGTACTCAAAATACTGTTTCCTCCTGGTCTTTCGGCCTACTCGTTTGTCTAATATACATTCGATCTGCGGCTTTTCTGCTGCTGGCATCTGCTTCTTCCACTGGATCACTGGTTCTTCAACACTCCCAACTCGTGCATCTTTGGCCTTATATGGGTATAGGTCCGAGATATTAAATATCGGGGATATCCCGATTCCCTCCGGCAACTCAAGCTCATATGCGTTCCCGCCATACTTCTTCAAGATTTGGCATGGCCCGATTTTTTTCATCTTGAGCTTGTTGTATGTTCCCCTTGGGAACCTTTCTTTTCTCAAGTGCACCAGGACCATGTCTCCAACTTCAAACTGGAGTTGCCTTTTTCTCTGGTCGGCTATGCGCTTATACTCTTGATTCGACTTCTGCAGTCGCTGCTTCAACTCCGTGTGAAGTTCTTGCATTGCCTCGGCAAATTCTTCAGCTTTTGTGCTGCTGGTCTCAACCTGTTCTGACTCCCTGAGCTCAGATACTCCTCTCGGCTGTGTTCCATACAAAATTTGAAATGGGCTCTTACCTGTACTTCGATTCACAGAATCGTTATACGCAAATTCTGCCTGTGGTAGGATCTGGTCCCAACTGCTGTGATGCTCCGTCACCAGGCTTCTCAATAGATCTCCCAAGCTTCTATTGACTACTTCTGTCTGCCCATCTGTCTGCGGATGGTATGCAGAACTGAATGCTAAGTCAGTCCCCAGCTTCTTCCATAGCGTCCTCCAGAAGTGACCTATGAACTTCGTGTCCCGATCCGAGACTATGCTCCTCGGCAATCCATGCAATCAGACAATCTCTTTGAAAAATAAATTCGCAATGTGGGTCGCATCGCTGGTCTTATGACACGGAATAAAATGTGCCATCTTCGAAAACCTGTCCACCACAACAAAGATGGAATCAAATCCTCACTGAGTTCTCGGTAATCCCAACACAAAATCCATACTGATGGCTTCCCATGGCCTTTCGGGTATAGGCAACGACTTATATAACCCTGTGTTCTGCTTTCGACCCTTTGCGTGTTGACATATCCGGCACCTGTCAACAAACCACTTCACATATGCACGCATGCCTGGCCAATAATAAGATTCGCTCAGCTTGGTGAACATTTTGTCATGTCCAAAATGACCTGCTAGGCCTCCGCTGTGCTTCTCCTTCACCAAATTCTCTCTCATAGAGCAATCTGGAATGCACAACTAATTGCCTTTAAACAACAATCCATCCTGAATCAGGTAGTCTATCCATGGACTCCTGTCCCTGAGAATTGGGTTCTCGGCTGCCTCGTATGCTTCGCCAAAATCAGCATCACCTGCATACATATCTTTCAGGTTTTCAAAACCCAAAGTCTTGACCCTGAACTCCTGCAGCAATAAACATTTTCGGCTCAAGGCGTCTGCTACCTTGTTCGCAGTCCCCGAAATGTGCTTGATCACGAATGTGAAATTCTGCATGTATTCCACCCATTTCGCATGCTTTTGATTCAACTTCTCCTGCTGACTCACGAATTGCAGTGCATGATTATCACTGTACAACACAAATTCCTTGGGTATGAGATAATGCCTCCACTTCTTCAATGCCTGGATGATGGCATAGAATTCTTTGTCGTACGTGGAGTACTTCAACTTCGCATCATCCAGATTCTCACTGTAATATGCAACAGGTTTGTCATCCTGACTTAAAACCCCTCCAACAGCATACCCACTGGCGTCACACTTCACCTGGAAGGTCTTCCGAAAATCTGGCAACACTAATACTGGCTGCTCCGTTATTTTCCACTTCAATAGATTGAAGTTCCTTTCAGCCTCGGCTGTCCACTGAAAATTTTTATGCCGCTTTTTCACAGTGTCCATCATTGCAGCACTTATTCCACTGAAGTTTCGAATGAATTTCCTATAGAATCTTGCCAACCCATGGAAGCTCCGTACCTCAAAAACATTCCTCGGCGATGGCCAATTCCTGATTACTTCAACCTTCTCAGGATCCATCTTCAATTCATTGGCCGAAATTACAAAACCCAAATATATGAGTTCCGTCCGCATGAACGAGCATTTCTTCAAATTGATCAGCAGCTTCTCCTGCTGCAGTCTTCTCATCACTATGGCCAAATGACTCATCCAGGTACACCACCACAAATTTGCCAATGAATTCCCGCAGGACTTCATTCATCAGCCGCATGAAAGTGCTGGGTGCATTGGTCAACCCAAACGGCATAACCAACCATTCGTACAAACCCTCATTTGTATTGAACGCTGTCTTCCATTCATCTCCCTCTCTCATCCGGATCTGATGATATCCGCTCTTGAGATCTATCTTGGAGAAGTAATTTTCCCCACTCAGGCAATCCATCAAGTCATCCATTCTCGGCAGTGGAAACCTGTACTTGATGGTGATCTTATTAATCTCTTTGGAGTCTGTACACATCCTCCAGCCTCCATCCTTCTTCGGACTCAGTACCGTTGGAACGACACATGGACTTAGACTCTCTCTTACTAGTCCCTTGTCCTGCAGATCCTGAACCTGCCTTTTGACCTCCTCGTTCTCCTGAGGTGTCAACCTGTACGATGCCTTATTTGGAAAACTTGCTCCGGGTAAGAGGTCAATGTGGTGACTCACACTCCTCATTGGTGGCAACGAATGAGGTAGTTCGTCCACGATGATGTCAGCGAACTCTCCAAGCAGTTCCTGAATCTCCTCTGGCAAGTCGTCCACTCTTGTGCTTGTCAGGACAATTCTCGGCTTCCTGACAACAAAGAATTATGGATCTTCATCCTTCTCCAGCTCTGTGAGAAGTTCCTTCCCACTCATGAGAAGTATGGTACTGGTTACTTCCGGCTCCACCTTCTTATCCTTTCCCGAAAGCAGTGTATGTGTTTTTCCATCCTTCTCTAAGGTGTATGTGTTCATTCTCCCATCATGAACCACATGTCTATCATACTGCCATGGTCTCCCCAATAAAACATGACAGACATCCATGGGAATGACATCACACAAGATTTCATCTCTATAATCACCCATTTTAAAATTTACCAAGCATTGTTTTGTAACACATACCTGGTGTCCTTTTTGAAGCCACGTCACTTTATATGGATTCGGGTGCCTGCGTGTTTTCAGCTCCAGATTTTCCACCATCTCGGTCGAAACGAGATTATCGGTGTTCCCACTGTCCACTATGACCTTGCATTTCCAGCCCTGGGTCTTGCAAGTCGTCCGGAACAGTCGACATCTCTGAGCTGTGTCCACCTCCTTCTCGGGTTTCAAAAGGACCTTATGCATTCCAAGCGACCTTCCGCTGTCCGCATCCTCGCTCTCAACATCACGCCTCTGCTATGCCTCAGCGATGTGAGCTTCACTTCTGTCCACCTTCCTCTCTGGACAGTCAACGGCTTTATGACCATCTTTACCACACGTGAAACATGTGATAACTCCTCCTCGACCTCTTCCTCTACCTCGGGCATGAGGAAATGTATTTGCATTAGCATATCCTCCTTGCTGATCATCTTGCTGCCTCCTCGGCTCAGCATTTTGCTCCCTTTGTTGTGAGGTTCCTCCTCTTTCAACTTTACCCTGAGGTCTCTTCCAATCCTCCTTGGGCTTCTGTGTTCTCTCCTGAACAACAGCTTTACCTCGTAGCTGGCTTCTGCCTCGCCCTCGCTGACCTTGCTTACGGCTTAGCTTTTCTTCTGCTTTTAGAGCCATCTGGTATGCATCCTCAACTGTTCGAATGGTCAGCATACTCAATTCATCCTGAATGTCATACCTCAACCCATTAAGATATCTCGCCACCTTTTCGTCATCACTCTCCCGATGACCAGCTCGAATGTTGAGCCTGTAGAACTCCTCGGTGTACTCTTTCACCGTCATCAACATCTGCCTCAGGTTCTGCATGCGCCTGAACAGAGTGATCTGGTAGTCCTTCAGAATAAAATTCGCCTTCAACTTGGCAATCATCCGATCCTAGCTTTTGATCTTCTGTTTGCCTTTGGAACGCCTGTCTGCCTGCAGCTCGTCCCACCATAAGGCTGCATGTCCCTTCAGCTTGGTGACAACATGTCTCACCTTCTTGTCCTCTTCGATGTCTTCATAGTCGAAGTAGGTGTTGAGCGCTCGGATCCAATCCAACAGCTCCTCTACATTTAGATTTCCCTCATAGACGAGAATATCCATCTTCGTCTTCGAGCTCATCCTCGAAATGGCTCTGATTAACTTCTTTGTCGAGGCATCTTCTGTGGTGACCTCTTCTTGGTCATGTCCAGCTTCCTCTTCAACCTCAGGATCGCTGAACTCTGCTGCATCCACTCCACGCCTCTGGGTGGCCTCCATATCTTCGAGTCTCTCCCTGAGATCTCATATTTGACGCTCCGTTTCTGGATTCCCTGCCTGCCTACCCCTTCTCCGGGCATCCCTGTCCTCACGATCAGGTGACTGCCTTTCTCTCCTGGGCAACATTATTTCTCTTCTATCTCCGCTTCAGAAAGCAAAGATACTCCTGCTCTGATACCACTTGATGAAAACTGTGCCCTTAGCGGACGGTCGCTCCACTAGGATCTTCACTATCCATGACCCGAAGGGTCCTAGCCCTCCTATTCCTTTCGAGAATTTCTTACCCACATAAATACTTTCGTGCAATTCTCCCTTCGGAAATCAGGAGATCAGACCTCGCGACGTCGTGAGATTCACAACAACGTTCATGTGCAATCAAATGCCGAACTCCGAATGCCGATGGTCAACGTTCAATGCTCGGTTATCGGGCTTTTTTTTTTTTTTTCTATCGGGATATCGCCACTGGCGATGCCAACCACTTGACTCTCCCAACCCCGAACGCCGAGGTGTCGAGTCCTCGCTACAACGCCACCTATACCCCACTATGCCTTCCAAGGCCCACGCTGCCACGTCATCCTCGAGATTTCGCGGATCGCGAACCCACACTGCAAAGTTCCCTCGCTGCTGGAAACCTCGAATGCCGAAACTCCGATACACTGGATTTGTGCCACCTGTCCGCACTCAAATCGGCGGTCCCGATTAGATTGGGAAATCGCACTTCACGATTTCGACGTGCAGGTGATCCTTGCACTCTCCAACCCCAATATTCCAATATGCGACGACAAATGGCTTCCTCCCAGCACCTGTGAGTTAACCTCCTCGCAACTCCTCGATGATTCAACGATCAACGGTGCTTCGCGACTTCTCCACCTCAAAACAAAGTCGTCGATTCTCTTCCTCTATGAATGAATCCTTTCTTCGCCACCTTCGTCTTGTATGAACCTTCCTGGGGTCTGTTCCTGCAATGAAACAAGGATTTATCCCTCTTGAGCTTTCACTAACTCAGATTTCTTCAAAGATTTCTTGAACACGCTCCCTGTGCTCGATCTTCAACCACTTCAAACAGTGAAGAAGTCTTCTGGGTCCTATGCATTCAATCTCGCAACAACCCCGCCTTTTCCTTCTCCGACTTGCTACTGAGACTTCACGTCCAACCTGCACTCACCTGCAAGGTTTGAGCAACCCCAACCGGCTCAAGGCAAAAGAGAACAAAAAATCAACTACTTAGCCTCCTCGACGCACTCTATGCAGAGGTATTCAACTGCACTCGATGCAGGAATCTCCTGGCCTAAGCAGAGGAACAATTGAAACTCATTCCCTCAGGTTACGAACCTGATACGCAATCACATATGCAGCGTATAAAAGATAAGCATAAAAGGAAGCAAATATGCAAAGACACAATATCAACAACACGTAGAGTTCAAACACATCCATGGAATTGAATAGCAACTTTCCTATATATTCAATAACTGTACATGGAGTTTTCTTCACAAGCTCTCTGCTCTCCTCTCCTCTTTTTCCTGTATGAGTGAGAATGTTATTCTTAGAATGATACAAGGGAGGGTGTCTATACTCTGTTTTCCCTCTCGAAAGGTGACTGTCTAATCTACAATAAATTTCTATCTAACAGACTTAATAGTATTAAATTCCTTCCTATCTAAAACATAATACAAGTGCGCTCGGCTTTGAATGCCCTTAGTTAAATGGCGGCGCAACAATACCAAGGTAGATTTCAAAAATTTGAGGTTCGTTGGCTTGTCCAGCTGTTTTCTCTCTCTTTGCGCTGGCTCGCTTGGTGAGTGTAGATGCCCGCGTGGATGCTCCTGCATCAAGGGAACACACAATACAATGTCCTTGGATGATTATGATACCCCAATTGTCAATTTTATGAATGTAAAAAAACATAAATCAAAGAAAAATTAGATGTATAAATTCATGACTTGTATTTGGATGTTTATCGATGTTTATATGTTCATATGTTTTTATGACTATC
>ML807078.1:71645-133304 GCA_009831015.1 Picea engelmannii
ATCCCCTCATAGTCCCTATGACTTGGAATTTCAAAGTATTTCGAATCATATCAATATCTTGTCCTTATCAAGATCGGTGGATGGGAACATGGCTCAACACAAACCTTATGTCTAGTAGGTTCCTAGTCCTACTATATATTCTTGTGAGTCCAAAGTTCATAATGAAATTCCCACAATCATTCAAGGATATATACCAAAGTGATATCCAATGTTTATACCCTCTATTCAAACATGATGTATTAAGTTATGTGTTCCATAAACTTTGTGGCATTAGTTGTGTCATTAAACACTAGTGGATCTTTAATCTCTACATGAATTCACTTAATGGAATTTGGTAGTGTGCATATTTGTGTCAATTAATTCTCATACTCCCTAGGCATATGAGAATGAAAAAATGCAAATTATGCAACTTATGAAACTATATGCACCTATATGCAACTATGTTGCAACTATATGAAACTATGCAACTATATGCAACTATATGCAAATATGCAACTTATCCAACTATATGCAACTATATGCAACTTTATGAAACAATGCAACTTATGGAACTATATTGCAACTATATCCAACTATATTGCAACAATTTCGTATGAAACTATGAAACTTATGCAACTATGCAACTATATGCAACTTTATGCAACTATGTCGCAACTATATGCAACTATATGCAACCTATGCAACCTATGAAACTAAATGCAACTATGCAACTTTATGCAACAATGCAACTTATGCAACTATATGCAACTATATTGCAAAAATTTTGTATGCAACTATATGCAACTAGGCAACTATATGCAACAATGCAACTTATCATGTTTTTTAGTGACTATATGCAACTTTATGCAACTATGCAACTAAATGCAACTTATGCAACTATATGCAACTATGAAAATATATGCAAATATGCAACTTATCCAACTATATGCAACTATATGCAACAATGCAACTTATGCAACTATATTGCAACAATTTCGTATGCAACTATATGAAACTATATGCATCTATGCAACTATATGCAACAATGAAACTTATCATGTTTTTTAGTGACAATATGCAACTATATGCAACTTTATGCAACTATATGCAACTTTATGCAACAATGCAACTTACGCAACTATATGCAACTATAATGCAACTATATGCAATTGTGTTGGTACCAAAAACGTATATTGGTACGATAACTTATTTTCTTGTTTTAACGAGTGTAGGTACTACCAAATAGGTATCTGTCGGATCTATCTTCCTCAAGTGATGATCAAGATATACTTAGATATGTTGGAAGTGAGACGTGTTGTACTAGATCTACCGGTTCTAGATCATTCAAGGATATATACCAAAGTGATATCATTCAAGGATATATACCAAAGTGATATATACTAGACATGGTTTAAGGGCCTATCTTGTGCCTCTATTGGTGACTCAAACATTGGCCCAAGGACCTCCCTTAACTTTGTTGTGGATTTATCATTGTCTATTATCTATACAAAACTTTTCAAAAATTCTTTGACTTCATCTTCCACTATATATACTAGTAGAAGCATGCATTAGCTTAGTGGCCAAATTATGGAAGATTTTCTATTTCTTTCATTCATAGTAACTATGTTTCTACAATCATGTGTATTATGTAATGTCTTTTGGTAGTACCCACATCAAGAATGGTGAGGATATACGTAATTCCTTTCAATATACCCCACTTCATAATAATTATAAAATCATGGTGGGAGATGATCCACTTAATTCCATAGAGCCCTATTACCCTAATTCTAATTATGTCCCCATCCACTCCCATGGTTGAATCCATTGTTTGGAAATTTATATGCTAGATTATGTCTCTTATAATCCCCCTTGGAAACTCTTTTAATGCCAAGTCATTTGGCCTTCTACATTCCAAAAATTTAATCTACCTAGAAAGTTATTGAAGAAATATGACCAGTATGGTAACTTAAATCTCCCTAGGACCTGCCTATTGATCCTAGACATACAATGGGGATAGACTTCTAATGGTTTCCCTAGATTCCAACAAATTATTTTTCTTTTAACCAAGAAGAATAGTAAGCATACCTTATGACCAATGATTTCCTTAGATATTTGGTTGATGCACCTCCTAGGATCCATCTCTAGCTCCTATAATCTACTTCCTACACACGAGAAGACAAACAACTATTTATCTACTTTCTCTCCTAATTTTACGAAAATCCAATTCACTATATCTATCATGATCTATTTAACATGAGACCAGATCTAAGCATTTAAAAATAAAATATAAACACATTTAGGGGAAACCAATGATCTATTCATTAACATGTAGGAAACAAATCAATCATAATACCTTGGATGTGAAATCATTTCTCTTTTCTCCTTGCTCATAATTCCTCCTTAGCTTCTCAATCTGACTAGGAAATTTGATTGTGTCCATTGTGACTGGAGAAGCACCTCTATAATTGGACATCATAACTCTGCAAAATATTCTTCCCCCTCTTTCTCAAGACTTTACTTCTTTATATATATCCTTGGAAGAGGCTTGGGAGAGCTTCTAGATCTTCTGGAACCCACTAGAAACTCAAATGTTGTGATTTTCTAGCCCCATGCCACAAAGATACAACTGATCCCTCGCTTACCTCTTCATAACTTTGCAAATCTAGAAGGTTGCAGGGATCATCGCTTGTTTCTTTATAAATGACCAACAAATATCATCGCATGTTTTCTCCTATATTCCAGGTGAAGACCCTAAAAAAAAGTCCTAAATCCTGAGAAAGAAATGTATTTTGACTTTCATCTTTTACTGGATTCCCTTCTGGCATGTAGGGTGGAAATTAAGACTATAACATATACTACTAGCTATTCTATTTCCCACCAAATTGCATTAATCCAAGTGAAATATTTTCTATCTCCCCTTCATCATGTGTGATTCCTACTCATTTATAGTGGTATGTGTTACCATTTGTTGGAATTAATGTGAGTACCCCGACTTCAACAAGTGCAATCATCCTTCATTTAGGGTGGTGTGAGAAACTATCACATACCCACTACGGAAATTAAAACTTTTCGCCCCTTTTTTTTTTTTTCTTTCTACGAAGAATAGAATTTCCCCGAGTCCCTACGGGACCTGATACAGACCCTGCCATCCCTCAACCCCACTCATCTGATCGACGGTTATGGCCACAGGCCTAACCAGTATGGCGTCTTTTCGCTCTTCGCGACTAGGCTCTACCAGAGCGTCAAGTTTTTCAACTCTGATAAACCCCGAAAGGCGATAGTTGACTTCCCTTTGACACTTTTCACTACTCACAGCCTCGCAGGTTGAAGCATTGAGCTCTCGTGCTATTCTTCTCTGAAGTCTCGGGACCCAAAAGTCAGTGATGGTTTGACTTCCTTTTTCACACTTCTCGCAACTCGCAACCTCGCGAGTTGGGGCATCGAGTCTTCGTGCTCCTATCTCGTGAACCTCCGAGATGTGAAAGTCAGCGATGGTTTGACTTCCTTTTCACACTTCTCGCAACTCGCAACCTTGTGAGTTGGGGCGTTGAGCCTTCATGCTCCTATCTCGTGAACCTCCAAGATGCGAGAAGTCAACAGAATGTTGACTCCTTCCTAGGCGATGCGTGTCCACCCGTCGGCCATGCGGGCCCCACGTAATGGATGTGCCACGTGTTCTCGTGAGCCTAGGCTCTTGGCACTTCACAAATTCTATGGTCAAAAGTGGCCCCCTCCAACTTCCAAACCCCCAAACTCCCGATATACGATATCTCCATGGGGTTCTGATCCAACGGTCCTCCCGTTCCTGGATTCAATGGTTCAAATTCTCCTCCTTTCATTTCTCTCTTCACGACCTCCTAGGTTGAAGCTCCCAACCCTTGCGCTCTCTTCTTACGAAAACCCGAGATGCGATATCCCGAACTCTTACCTCTTTCGGACTACAACAACCCTAACCACCTTGCAACTATGCAAGATCCAACGGTTATTGGTTGTTCACCACTTCTCTCTTGAAGTATCTCTAATGTTTTTTTCTTCTCTCTTCTGCACGCGTCTGGACGTACATTTTCAATGACCCAGATCTATTTCACTCCAGCTAATCTAACGGTAGTTGTATCTCTTCCTTGAGCATGCACTTCTCTTTCTTCTCCTTGGAAGATTTCTTAAGTATCAAATGTCTCAGCCTTTGCTTCTCCTCTATGACCTTCGCAGCTATGGCTCCATGCACAATAATGGCACTATCCCTCCCAGGTTTCTCTACTCTGAAGTCGTGAAAAATTTCCTTTACCTCTGTGAATTCCTATAGGATCTGTGCATCTGACCAGGTGCTATCTGTACTGAGCTTCGTCAACTATGAGGGACTTGGGAGCTTTGCACTCTTTCTCCTAGGTTTGACGCTTAAAAGAGTCTTCAACACATCTATTTCTCTCCTTCATCAAGTCTAGGACTTGAGTGGGTCTCGGTCTCTACTTGATACTCGCGAAAATAAAGGAAAGGGGTTGAGGCATTTAATTCCCCCTCTTCTCCTTCCAATCTAACGGCCGTGAGTGACCAAAGATCTTCCGACAGGATCTCGCCCATCAAACGATACTTATCCGTACACAGCCATCTTGGGATTTCAAGAGGATCGTTCCTCCTCGTGCAGGGTTACTAAGGCCTTGCGCCTTCACATCCTCTTTCCAGGTTCTGGATGGGCTTTTGAAGGAGGGTATCTCTATGGGGAGGTTTACCCAGGGTACTATCTGAGGCCGATAAGGGTATCTCTCTCTCGAGAACCAGACGGGAAGTCTGAATCAGATCAATATGCATATAAATAGCGATTTATGAAAACATAAGCCATATGTAGTCTTTCCATTATAAACATGCAACTACTAGTACTGATCAAAACACCATACAGACATTCTTGCACTAAAATCATTCACAATTTCATATCTTATGAGCATAAATGTTAGAATATATATATTTCAAGATCCATAAAACACCAGAGGTGATGCAACTGCTGAGAGGGGTGATCGTTTCCACCCAACCATAGGCTCAACGACTCCCAATGGATTTACCACTAGCCACCCCCGAGCTGAGACCACGATACTGCGAGACTATGTCTCTGTCTTCCAGTGACCGAGAATGAAGGTTACTCTCCTTCTTCTCCGCTATCACTCACTCTGCATATTTTTCCACCGTTCTTCCTCCCTCGCGTCTGCCCGTGATCTGACACTCCTCCTGCCTTTTTCCTTTCCGGCGAGGTTGCGTTTGGCATGATCTCCCTCGCGGTGGTTAGGTGTCAAGACCCCACAGATGGGCAGTTTTACCCCCATCCCGCATTACGCATGAGGAGCCATCCACCTACCAACCTGTGAGTAATTAATTTTGGGCCAACGAGCCGCTCTTGGTTCTTCGGGCCAGTGAAGACCAAATACGGTATTGGTTTTCGGTAGAAGTTAACACCACCATTCCAGGTGCATTCCACCACCTTTATATAGCCATCATGGTCTCTTTTTCATCATATTCCCCTCTCAACAGTCCTGCAATATATATTCAGAATATTATTCACATTCATCGACCTTTTTCACAAGGTCTATTCAAATCACACATTCACATCTTTGAGTTTGCCACAATACTTGGCCAGTATAGTTATTTTTTATAGACTGGGGGAAATAGGGTGTTACAATTCCTTCCCCCTTAAAGGAACATCATCCTTGATGTTCTATCTATCAACATGACCTGCATGTACATATGTAAACAAAATCGGATATGCTTGTTTCATGGAATCCTCCATTTCCCATGTAGCCTCATCTGGGCCAAAATGTTTCCACTGCACCTTGACCTGTGCAATGGTTTGGTTCCAGAGCGGGGTTTCCTTTCTATCTAGTATGCATTGGGGTTCTAGTAGAAATTCTCCCTCCGGTTCCAGCTGAATCACAGACCAATCAATTATATGATTAACATCATGTACATATTTCTTCAATAATGAAACATAGAAAACATTATGTGCTTTGACTATGGGAGGAAGTGCTAGCCGATAGGCTACAGGTCCCACTCTATCTAGAACCTCAAAGGGTCCACAATACCGAGGTGCCAACTTGGCACAAGCTCCCATTTTTAGGGAACTCTTCCTGGGCCTAACTCTGAGATATACATGGTCTCCCATTTTGAACTCTCTTGGAGTTCTCTTTTGGTCGGCATAACTTTTTTGTCGGTTTTGAGCAACCTTTAGATTTTGTTTTATCTGAGTCACTTGCTATTCCATTTCTTTTAACATGTCGGGTACAAAAGATGTCTTGTTTACGGGATTACTCCAGCTGACTGGAGTATTACACGGCCTACCATAGAGGACCTCGAAGGGACTCATCTTTAGGGATGCTTGGTAGTCGTTGTTGTAGGCAAATTCTACCAGTGGCAGGTAGTCTTCCCATTTCTTGGGTTGATGCATTACATGCATCCTTAACATTTATTCTAATATTTGATTCACTCTTTCTGTCTGTCCATCGGTTTGAGGGTGATAGGCGGTGCTAAACAACAATTTGGTCTCTAAACTATTCATCAATGATTTCCAAAAGTTAGAAGTAAATTTCATGTCTCTGTCAGACACGATCTCTTTCGGCATACCATGCAGTCTGAATATCTCTTTCATGAATACTTGGGTGATATCTATTGCTTTGCAAGTTGATTTGACCGGGATGAAATGAGCAGACTTGCTCAATTTATCCACCACTACCATAATGGCATCGTTCTGTTTGGTTGAAGTTGGTAATCCAATGATGAATTCCATGGAAATGGTTTCCCATTTCCATTCTATGATTGGTAAAGGTTGCAATAACCCTGCTGGATGTCGGTGTTCTTCTTTAACCTGCTGGCATTCTATGCATTTGGCCAAGTACTCGGTTATGTCTTTCTTCATTCCAGGAAAATAGAATTGTTTCTTGGTGGCAGTGATCATCTTCTGGTATCCTGGATGACCAGAATAGGGTCTTTTATGTAGTTCATCCAGTATGAACCTCTTCAAGTCCTCACAATCTGGAATATAAAATCTGTTTCTGTAAGTGAGCAGACCTCCTTTGGTCATTTTGTAGCCTTCATATTTGACTCCGGTGGGTTCTTCCTGTATGTATAAGTTCACGGTCTGAACGAAGGGATCTATTTCTTGTGCATTTCTGATTCTTTCCTTGACATATGTCTCATAGGTGCTCACCACTGCTAGGTGAATTGTTTTCATGCTTATGCTAAGGGCATCAACGACCCTATTTTCTTTTCCTTTAATGTGTTTGATTTCAAAATCAAATTCGCTAAGGAGGGCCATCCATATAGCCTGTCTGGCATTGAGCTTTGGTTGATCAAACAGGTATCGCAATCCACAATGATCTTTCATAAATACAAATTTTCTTCCCAGGAGGTAATGCCTCCACATTTTCAAGGCATGCACTATGGCAGCCAGTTCTAGATCATGGGTCACATAGTTGACTTCATGCTCGTTCAATTTTCAGGATTCATAGAAGATCACACTTTCTTTCTGCATAAGGACTCCTCCGATCCCTTCCTTACAGGCATCTGTGCACACGAGGAAGTCATCTTCTGGGTCAACAATTTTCAGCATGGGTGCATGGGTCAGTAGATGTTTCAGGGTTTGAAATCTTTCTTCACATTTCTGTGTCCACAGGAATTTTGTCCCCTTCTTCTGGAGGGCAGTGATTGGACAACCAATCTTGGAGAATCCTTCTATAAACCTCCTGTAATATCCTGCTAATCCTATAAAGGATCTGATATCCGAAACATCCCTTGGGGCAGGCCATTCCATGATAGACCTGATTTTGTCAGGGTCCACTGCTACCCCTTCTTCGGAAAAAACATGACCCAAGTAATGTATTTGCTTCTAGAAGAAGTCACATTTGTTGAATTTAGCATAGAGCTGATGCTCTCTAAGTACTTGCAACACAAGCCTAAGATGTTCTTCATGCTCTTCTCTATTCTTAGAGTAAATTAATATATCATCAATAAAAACTAGCACAAATTTATCTAGAAATTTACTGAGTACATTGTTCATCAATCACATAAAAGTGGCAGGGGCATTGGTCAACCCAAATGGCACTACCACGAACTCATAGTGACCATACCTCATTCGGAAGGAAGTTTTATGGATGTCTTCACCCTTGATTCAGACTTGATGGTATCCCGATCTCAAGTCGATCTTTGAAAAAATAGATGTGCCTCCCAATTGATCGAACAAATCATCGATCCTGGGCAAGGGGTACTTGTTCTTTATGGTTACCTTATTGAGTTGTCTATAATATATACACAGTCTAAGAGTGCCGTCCTTCTTTTTAAAAAACAGGACTGGCACTCCCCATGGAGACACGCTGGGTCGAATATAACCCTTATCCATCATTTCTTTTAGTTGCAATTTGAGTTCAACTAACTCAGGTGTGCTCATCCGGTAGGGTGTCCTAGACACTAGCACCGCTCCCGGTGCAAGTTCTATCGAGAAGTCTATGTCTCTTCTCAGAGGTAGACCCGGTACCTCTTCTGGAAACACATCTCTATATTCTGTCAGGGTAGGATGATCTTCAAGGCTGGGTTTGTCACCTTCTATGGTTTTCGACACCTGTATTTCATATAGGGGACATCCCTTTCGGAAATACTTTCTCATTTGCAGAGCTGATATTTGTCTCACTGAGACAGGTTTTCAGATCCCTTGAAGGATCATCCTTTTTCCTTCTTTTCTCACACATTCTAAGGTTTTATGGTAATAGTCCATTCTGAATTTATGGGCGGCTAGCCAGTCCATACTAATCAATAGATCATATGATCCGAGGGGTAATACATTAAGGGTTGCTTAGGTGGGAAATTCACCCAACATCAATTGGTAGGTTGGTATGACCTCTGCTACCCTTCTTTTGGTGCCAGTGGATAACTATACCAACCATGGCTTGGTTTGTTTTTGTGGCTGTAGTTTACACTTATCAACAAATTTAGGGGCTATATAACTCAAATTTGAACTAGGGTCAATCAAAATAGACACTAGATGGTTGGAGATCATACCTTATATCTCCACCACTAAAGCTTGATGGTCATCTTGGTTATTATCCAAGGCTGCATAAATCTGCAGCACACTCCTGGCCACATCATTGACTATAGTAGCTTCCTGGATGTTATAAATCCTTCGACTATTCTGTTGTCGGTGTGGAAAGTCTCTCAAGAGATGTTCTTCTCCACTACCCCATCATTTCAAAGGTTTTCTCTTTGGGTTATCAGTCTTTACTGGTACAGGTCCAGAAGTTTTACTTCCGCCTGATGAGGGAAAGTTCTATTGGAGTATACTCCGGGATGGAAAGTTCATTCTTGGGTTCTTCTTATAGTTCTTAAATCATGGGGATTTAATCCCCTTTTTCTGAAACCTTGAACTATTCTTTGGTTTCCATCCTTCACAAGGTTTTGCTCGATGTCCATACTATTCCTGACAATATGTTGCCTTTCGAATAGTGCCTTCTAGGGTCTTTGGTTCATCAAATTCAATTCTGCTCAGGTAGTTTGAGTTCATAAAACTCTTTTGTCTTCTCGTCGAAATATTTTTCCGACAAATACTTCTTCCGGAAGTATTTCTCAAACTGTTTCCAAGACAGATCCTCTTCGCAAACCCCTTTCACATTCTTAATATCTTCCCACCAAATGGAAGCCTTTCCACTCAGATTGAAGGTGGCTACTCTGGCCTTCAAATTTTCTGAAAAATCATGGACTCTGAAATATTTCATTAGTCCAAGCAACCAGGCCTCTACTTCCTCTCCCTTCTTTATATCACCATCGAAGGAGGGTGGTTTGGCCTTTCTGAATTCCTCAAATTTATGACCCTTGGAAGTCTTTTGCTTCTTATGTTCTCTTCAAGAATAGGAACTGGTTCTGCTGCTGGAAGAGTCTTCTGAATCACCATCTTCCTTCTCAGAGGAATCACTCGGCACTGGTCCCTTACCTCTGGGGTGGACCTTTTTCGAGGTGCTCCTCTCAGTGTGGCCACTGATATGACCATGTTTCTGACTTTCAGGTTCATGCTGCATTTGTCTTTGCAGATCGGATAAACTCTGCAGTAAAACTGCATTAATTTCTATCTTTTTTTCTTGTTCTTTAATCATCCTTTCATTGTCGGCCTTGCAGCTTTGCAACTGGACCATGAGACTCCTCACAGTCTCAGCTAGATCTGGAGGGGTCCCTATTGCCCTTCTTTTGTCAGACTCTTCGTCTCTATTGTGGGAGCCCTCTCCCACCTCTTGATGAGTCACCATTCTCTACGTCTGTAAATTCCCGCGGCTGATCGCCCACTTGGGTGCAAAAGACAAACACTGGTTGTTAGTCAATAGTTAGATACATTTTTATAACCCACACAAAAATTCATAATTCTTTCACATGCATACACAATCGGGTTCTTATTTTCAAACTTTGATCCTTTGAATATAAAAGGGTTTAAGATAGAGGGTTACTCCTCTTAGGAGTGTTCCGAACAAAGCTTCTGCAAAACTCGTTCATGAGCCCAAGCAGGCTGAGTGCTGTAACCATGCTCTGATACCAATTTGTCACATACCCACTATGGAAATTAAAAAAATTTGCCCCTTTTATTTTTCTTTATCCGAAGAATAGAATTTCCTCGAGTCCCTACAGGACCTGATACAGACCCTGCCATCCCTCAACCCCACTCGTATGATCAACGGTTATGGCCACATGCCTAACCAATATCGTGTCTTTTCTCTCTTTGTGATTAGATGCTACCAGAGTGTCGAGTTTTTCAACTCTGATAAACCACGAAAGGTGATAGTTGACTTCCCTTTGACACTTTTCGCTACTCGCAACCTCATAGGTTGAAGCGTCGAGCTCTCATGATCTTCTTCTTCGATGTGCTGAGATGCGAAAGTCAGCGATGGTTTGACTTCCTTTTTCACACTTCTCACAACTTGAAACCTCACGAGTTGGGGCGTTGAGATTTCGTGCTCCTATCTTGTGAACCTCCGAGATGCGAAAGTCAGCGATGGTTTGACTTCCTTTTCACACTTCTCTCAACTCTCAACCTCGCGAGTTGGGGCATCGAGACTTCATGCTCCTATCTCGCGAACCTCCGAGACGTGAGAAGTCAGCAGAATATTGACTCCTTCCCAGACGACGCGTGTCCACCCGTCGGCCATGCAGGCCCCACCTGATGGATGTGCCACGTCTTCTCACGAGCCTCGGCTCTCGGCACTTCGCGACTTCTACGGTCGAAAGTGGCCCCCTCCAACCTCCGAACCCCTGAACTCCTGATATACGATATCTCCATGTTACACATTATTTTCGTCATCCCTATGATCGTTAATGATGTAAACCTATCTGTTGCCTTCAGAGGGGTCACAGTGGCCTGAGTTCCTAAAGAGAGAAGGGAGAAGAATTTCTCCTGAGAAAAGAAGTTGCTTTTTCCTATGTAAAAATCTTATAAAAAGGGAAGTTCGCAGGTTGCTATATAGGCAGGGTGCGAGAATGACCCATTCTCGCAGGTTTCACTATAGCTAGGGTGCGAGGTGTTTGCAGGTTGCTCTATAGCTAGGGTGCGAGAATTCCAACACATGGGAAAAATGAGCATTTTCTCATATCTTCTAGAAGGAGAAACTTCTATGGTGAGGTGGCATCTGAATGGTTTGGATCTTACTCGCTTTCATGATTTAGTGAGATCATCCTAACCTCCTCACCTTATCCTCTTCAACTTATAAAAGGAGAGGAGTTCTCATGGAGAAAGTTAGCTTGTGGGTTCTTGTTCTTGAGCTTTGTTAGCTTTGGCTTGGTTAGAGTGTCTTTGAGATTTTCTTTGTCAAGATAGATTGTGAGTAGCTATCAGATCTATGCTTTTAGAATCCTTGAAGCAAGAAGCGTGTTGGGAATGAAGGACATTTGGAAGGGACCTTACGACATCAAGGAAACGGTTGTAATCTCTCTTTCACATTGAATATGATACAGTAATATGATTCTTTCCTATAAAGCTTGTTGTGTTTTATTGTATGATTCCTTGATCACATACATAGGTTTATATTGAGTTTATGCTATTACCATCACTTTGGTTGGTTGTATTCTTTTGCAGGATCATTCTTGTATGAGTGGTGGAACGGAGCTAAGATGGCGATGGCTAGAGGAAGCAACATTTAAATGGTATGTCACTCATCTCTCTTTAGTTAGTAAATTCAATATCTAAAACTTAAGGAAAGCATCATGTTCTGTCTTGTTTTGTTCTAGATCCAGGTGGATCTAGGGAGATCGGTTTGTGTCTGAACTTACGAATTTATCCAATAACAAAATTGGCGACTCCACTGGGGAACAGATTGTTTCCTACTTAGTCTAATTTCCCTTGCTTTGATTGCTTGTTTTCTGGTCTCTGATTCTGTGGGAGATCCATCAAGACTCTCTGGATTTGAAAGTTCACTCAAATTTTTTGTCCTTTTTCCAAATTTTGTGTTTACAGACATTCTCGCACTGTACCCTTTAGTGGCCTGCGAGAATCATCTGAGTTCACACCCTACTGTGTAGTCCAGTGCGAGATGTTCACACCCTACCTGTGTCTAGCCTGCGAACTTCACTAATGTTCACACTGCACCCTATAGCTAGGCTGTAAACCCATTTGAAATTTGTGTTTGGAATTAGGATATCCTATTTTTTGATGCCCAATTTTGCTTTGATCAACTGGATTGAACTTTTGGAGCTTATATTGATCCGTTTACAGTCTGCTTGACATCCTTTGAGTTTATTTTAGCCACTTTTGCTTTGTTTGGTTTTGAAGGATTAGTCTCTTGCTTTGAGAGTCTTTCAATTACAAAGCGTGTGTTTTATTTAGAATTGTTTAGGGAAAGATCAGATTTCTTCTGAATAGTTCGCTTTAAAAAAGAATTTTTAGTTTGGGTTTCTTTGTTTTAAGAAAGTTCATTATCAATTTTAGTGAAATTTTTGAAACAAAAATATTTAATTTCTTGCTTTATATTAGATTGGGGGCATTCTTGCATTTGAAGTAGCGGAATTGCATGATTGATACTGATGAGTTCAATATATTTTGGGACATTGTGCATATGTGAATGATAAATGTTTTCTCCTTCTCGTAGCATAGATTTCATTGAAATGAAAATGTTGCATCTTCATATCCTTGCATAATTTTCGAGTCGGTCAAAACACCATATTGTCCACGCCATTTTCCTCTTGAGTAACAACAGCCATAAAATAAAGCTCTTATAAAAATTGATTAGACATTTTTATCTTTTCTGGTAGCGAACCTACATTAGATTAGTTGTAGGGATTTGGAATAGGTGTGAAAGATAACTTTCCAAATCTGCAAACAAACATAGTATCTTGTGATAGGGAGAGTTAAATCCACTTACTACATTTTGTCCTGGAAAGCCCTTCTCACACAAGGGTCAAGCACGAGGTCGCATTGATATTGGCAGAGTTACTCACCCTACTTTGTTGATATCAATGTAGAGATTGCACGTATTATGGGGATCACTCGGAGGTATACCCACAATGATGAGTGGAAGCCTTTTGAGTTGATTTCGGGCTAGATACCCTGCCCTTGCGTGTGGATCGGACTGTCGACTGTCCCCCCAGGCTTTATTGTTGTTGGTGGTAACCTTAGTGGCCTATATTTCTAGGTTCTTTACATGAGGTGACTGTGGAGGGGAAAGTCTTCATGGTACCTGGAATCGACATTGGCCAAACTCACTCGGGCTCCTTGGAGGGTATACCCACGATTATGTGTGGGAGCTTGCACTAGGGTGTAAGTCCGTTAAGCAGGTCGTCAACGTAACTTTTCCACCCGCTCTATCTTAGCCCCTTCTTACTTTGTTCCTGCGACATTGGATTTCATCACCAACTAGTGCGTTCATTGTGAGAAGGTTTTGTTTGTTTGCTTGCTTCCTAGATTTTTAGTGTGTGCTATTTGTTTTCCCTAGTGGACTCTAGATTGGATTTTTGTTTTTCATGGCATCAGTTCCCGAAATGACCAATGAAGGAACCTCTGCTCCAGGGGGACCTTTTGTTTTTCCTTCTTACAGAAACATCAGTCCTCCTCACATCGCTACTTTGAGCCTTCCAGGTCTCACAATTGGATTGTCGGTGTGGTTGTTTTCCACTCAAGTAATCCCGAATGCAGTTAGTGCTTCGGTCATAAGCACTTCCCCCCAAGAACATCAAACTCATGTTGATCCTTCACTTTCTTTTCCAGTAAGGTCTTCTTCACTTTCTTCGCTTGCAATGTCACCTTCCGTTTCATCTTCTTCGTCGGGTAAAAGTTCTAAAGCTACTAACCCGGTGACTCAGAAGAAGAAGAAAAGAAAGATTAAGAAGAAGAAAAATAAGCAAGGATCCAAACTTCCAACCACTGTCAAACATGTTAGAAACCAACCAGTTACTGTTAATCGTATTGGGAGTGTTGATGAGGTCAATATCACCCAAACAACCCGTAAGCCCAAGTACCCTTGCAGGCTTTGTAAGGGTGGCCATCTTCTTAAGGATTGCCCTGGTCTATCCAAGGTTATAGAAGCATGGTCTACATGCCCTGGCCAACCCATATCGTTAGCCTCTGAACAACATGTTGATGACCCCCCATCAACCAGTCACGATGTTGTTGGGAAGAAGAAAAGTAGCGTCAAGTTCCCGTGCATGTTATGCAAAGGGAGTCATCTCACTCACCTTTGCCCTTGTATGGACGAAGCCTCTAAATTACTGGAAGACATGACTGTTTCACAACCTCAACTTCCAGCTGCTTACCGTAAGCTTTCTGTCAATCCTCCAATAGTTGATGGAATGATCAATCCAGTTCCCCTATCGGTCAGTCCGATTGATCAAGTGGTCAATTTGGTCACGTCTTTGGATGAACCAATAGACCAAGTGGTTGATATGATCCCATCCTCGTCAACCCCACTCTCCTGTTAGAGAGTGAAACCCAAGCAGTCGATCCGTTTCCACCTGTCGACCCCATTCTCCCCTTGGGGAATGAAACCCAAGTGGTCGATCTGATCTCTCCATCGATCGATCCTACTCTCCCGCTAGAGAGTAAACCTGATACTGCCCATGTTTTTCTCGTTGATACAAACTCTGTCGTACCAAGGGGTATTCATCCTTCTCCCGTAGGACCCCCTCCAAGTAATGATGTCATCCGTTTTGATTGGGGTGTGCTAACTGGAACTCGTCTTCCCTCTTACATTCCTTTCCAGATTACAGTATAGGTTTGTGGTCGGGACGTTCACCAAACATTGATAGATGAAGGTTCATCTGTTAGTATTTTGTCCTCTATTGCTTGGCAAGCTTTGGGTTGTCCTCCACTTGCACCGGTTACGCAGAATCTGTTGGCTTTTAACAGATGAACTAGTCAACCTTTAGGGACCCTTCCTCAGTTTCCTGTAACTTTGGGAGGGAAAACTGTCTTTATTGACGTCATTTTAGTCCAAGACCCCTTGGATTTTTCTTTACTCCTTGGGTGAGATTATGTCTATGCCATGAAAGCTATTGTGTCTACTTTTTTTCGTGTGATATCTTTCCCTCACGATGGACGAGTTGTGACTATTGATCAACTTTCATTCATTGACCCCACCTGGATTGCCTCCCTGAATGGTTCTTTTATGCAAACAATATCGCCCTCGCCACAGGTCAATTATGTGGCGTTTTCACCCATGGCTTCAACTTTTGATGACTTAGATCCAGTAGTTGACATGGTAGTCTCTTCGATAGGGTTGTTAGAGCTTGATATCTTTACTCCTATCACGACCCTCGACATGGTGTCCTTCCATAGTGTGTTTCTTCCTTCCATTGAAGACCTATTGGAAGCCATGTCCGAGTTTTGTCCCTTGACATGGTATCATTCCAGAGCATTGTCCTCTTGGAATCCATGATCAAGAAGAGAGGTTTCGAGGATAGTTTTTTGCGTCTCTGCGGCAACCTCGTTAAAAAAATGAAACAAAGGTCTTTGAGCATGGTTTTTTGATTTCAAGCTCGTTAAAAAATGAAACCACTTCCGAGGATAGTTTTTTCATCTCTGTGGCAACCTCGTTAAAAGATGAAATAGAGGTTATGAGCATAGTTCTTGTTTCTATGTCAAGCTCATTAAAAAATGAAATAGTTTTCCCCCTCTTTGTTTGAGTCAAGTCCTTCATCTAGTATTTGAATATTCATTTCATTCTCCTTTGCAGTTGGATGACACGGAGCTTGGGGGGCATTTTCCTCAGCCTCTGGACTTCATGCTGAAGTGAAGCCGCTAGTTTCTTAAACTGGGGGCTAAGTACCGACCATCCATGTGTTTTGCGTTGGGAAGTGAAAGCATAGTTTTCTATGGTTCAAGCTTGTCTAAAAATGAAACCACTTACCTCAAGCATAGTTTCCTCTGGTTCAAGCTTGTGTAACAATGAAACCAGGTCCAAGCATAGTTTTGTTTAGTTTTTAAGCTTGTGTAAAAATTAAAATCTATCCCAAGCATAGTTTTGTTTTGTTTTTAAAGCTTGCGTAAAAATGAAAACAATCCCGAGCTTAGTCTTTGTTCTTTCTCATGCTCATAAATACATGAGAATAAGTTACCGAGCTTAGTCTTTGTTCTTTCTCGTGCTCGTAAATCAATGAGAATGTAACCAAATATACTTTTATCACTTTTACGGACTCGTAAAGGTTATACGAAAAAGGAACCCTCTGGAGTTCCCTTTAAGCTCTTTTCAGACTCTCTAAACATGAAAAGATTGTCGAGCGATCTTGTTCTCTTCATGCTCGTTAAAGTATTTGAAGAAAACGTCTATTGAGCGATGGTTTATCTTTTTTTAGGTCTCATCAGACTACTTTACAAAAAAGGAACTGAGAGAGTTCTCTTTAAGTGTCTTTTGGACTCTATAAACATGAAAAACCCCTGAGTTTTCTTTCTTTGGAATCATAAAACAAACATTGAAAGGCCCATATGGGACCTGAGTTTTCTTTAAGTGTTTTTCAGACTCTTTAAACATGAAAAACCCATGAGTTTTCTTTCTTTGGACTCGTTAAATAAACATCGAAAGACCCACAATGGGACTGAACCACTCCTTCCTAGGGTTCGTTAAACATACTCCGAGGGACTTGTCCGAACGATGAGATTATATTACAAGCATATGTTATCCTCCTCAAGCTTGCGTAAAAATAAAGAGGTACTCACCAGAAATGGTGGGGGAAAAATTGGGAAAGAATTGTGTTTAAACCTGTATTCCATGAAAGAGTCGCTTTTGAACATGACACCCTTTCACTCACCTTGTGTCTAGGTTGGAAAATCCACTTGTCTCCTAATCATACTCCTATAAGATTACTAATTGGTCTGTGATCCTTTTTGTTGAGTCAGTATTTCCAAGAAAATTGTCGTGTCATCAATATATTCAAAAAGATGTTCAACCTGAAAAGCATTATATTGCGCCGGCCATTTCTGCAGTCTTAAGCCTTCTATTGTGTCGGCCATTTCTGCAGTCTTAAGCCTTCTATTGCATCAGCCATCCCTGAGTCAGTACTGAATCACTTGTTACTCTGATCTACATCAAATCTTATTACCTGTTTTGTGTCATTGATGGGGGATACATTAAGGCCCTCCTGTGATGAGTCTTTTCCTATCGTCTTCAACTCATTATCCAGGAATTAGACTTAGAAACTAATTGGTACCTTGGAACTTGCATGCCTCAATGACAGGTTTCCTCACTTTCGACAGTGGGTTTTCATTATAGACCCATGATCGAGAGATTCTGTCGAGTGTTCGACCTCAGCTCATTGATTCACATTCATTGGATTGTACTAGTTTATCTTGGGAGTCATTGACATTAATGGTGATTTCCCTCGCACTTGTTAATGGTATACACTAATGACCGGTAATCAAGTGGTTTATACCATGTTCGACTTCGGCACATGTATTCACATGGTTAGATTCGTACTATAGAGTGGCGGAGATGAAGACCCTGGATATTTTATGACAGATCCAGGTTGCGTTGGAGTATATTCAGTGTATTGTTGCATAGATCCACATTGTATGTCTGGTGGCTATGTTCAAATTTGAGTCTTTAACACATAGATCCACAGTGTAGTTTTGGTGGCTATGTTCAGATTTGAGTCATATTGGCATGGATCCACAGTGTATGTTTCGTGGCCATGACCTGTCTTACTTGACATGGATCTATGCATGTCGGCATTTATTCTTTGAGTCATTTGTATTTTGAGTATGGGAATGCTTACCTCAGTGATGATATATTATTGTACTGTATTTCCTTGTTTGTTGGCAGGTTTTCGACCGACTGTTCCTTGTTCCCTAAACACACTCGACAAAGTATTTCAGTTATCACTTTGTTCTAACTTCATACTTTGGGGGGGGGGGGCTCTCTGTTACAAATTATTTTCGTCATCCCTATGATCATTAATGATGTAAACCTATCTGTTGCCTTCAGAGGGGTCACAGTGGCCTGAGTTCCTAAAGAGAGAAGGGAGAAGAACTTCTCCTGAGAAAAGGAGTTTCTTTTTCCTATGTAAAAATCTTATAAAAAGGGAATTTCGCAGGTTGCTATATAGGCAGGGTGTGAGAATGACCCATTCTCGCAGGTTGCACTATAGCTAGGGTGTGAGGTGTTTGCAGGTTTCTCTATAGCTAGGGTGTAAGAATTCTAGCACGTGGGAAAAATGAGCGTTTTCTCGGATCTTCTAGAAGGAGAAACTTCTATGGTGAGGTGGCATCCGAATGGTTTGGAGTATATTCAGTGTACTGTTGCATAGATCCACATTGTATGTCTGGTGGCTATGTTCAAATTTGAGTCTTTAACACATAGATCCACAGTGTATTTTTGGTGGCTATGTTCAGATTTGAGTCATATCGGCATGGATCCATAGTGTATGTTTCGTGGCCATGACCTTTCTTACTTGACATGGATCTTCGCATGTCGGCATTTATTATTTGAGTCATTTGTATTTTGAGTATGGGAATGCCTACCTCAGTGATGATATATTATTGTACTGTATTTCCTTGTTTGTTGGCCAGTTTCCGATCGACTGTTCCTTGTTCCCTACACACACTCGACAAAGTATTTCAATTATCACTCTGTTCTAACTTCATACTTTGGGGGGGGCTCTCTGTTACACATTATTTTCATCATCCCTATGATCGTTAATGATGTAAACCTATCTGTTGCCTTCAGAGGGGTCACAGTGGCCTGAGTTCCTAAAGAGAGAAGGGAGAATAACTTCTCCTGAGAAAAGAAGTTGCTTTTTCCTATGTAAAAATCTTATAAAAAGGGAACTTCGCAGGTTGCTATATAGGCAGGGTGCGAGAATGACCCATTCTCACAGGTTTCACTATAGCTAGGGTGCAAGGTGTTCGTAGGTTGCTCTATAGCTAGGGTGTGAGAATTCCAGCACGTGGGAAAAATGAGTGTTTTCTCGGATCTTCTAGAAGGAGAAACTTCTATGGTGAGGTGGCATCCGAATGGTTTGGATCTTACTCGCTTTCATGATTTAGTGAGATCATCCTAACCTCCTCACCTTATCCTCTTCAACTTATAAAAGGAGAGGAGTTCTCATGGAGAAAGTTAGCTTTTGGGTTCTTGTTCTTGAGCTTTGTTAGCTTTGGCTTGGTTAGAGTGTCTTTGAGATTTGCTTTGTCAAGATAGATTGTGAGTAGCTATCAGATCTATGATTTCAGAATCCTTGAAGCAAGAAGCATGTTGGGAAAGAAGGACAGTTGAAATGGACCTTACGACATCAAGGCAATGGTTGTAATCTCTCTTTCACATTTAATATGATACAGTAATATGATTCTTTCCTATAAATCTTGTTGTGTTTTATTGTATGCTTCCTTGATCACATACATAGGTTTATATTGAGTTTATGCTATTACCATCACTTTGGTTGGTTGTATTCTTTTGCAAGATCATTCTTGTATGAGTGGTGGAATGGAGCTAAGATGGCGATGGCTAGAGGAAGTGACATTTAAACAATATGTCACTCATCTCTCTTTAGTTAGTAAATTCAATATCTAAAACTTAAGGAAAGCGTCATGTTCTGTCCTATTTTGTTCTAGATCCAGGTGGATCTAGGGAGATCGGTTTGTGCCCGCACTTACGGATTTATCCAATAACACTCCATGGGGTTCTGATCCAATTGTCCTCCCGTTCCTGGATTCAATGGTTCAGATTTTCCTCCTCGCATTTCGCTCTTCGCGACTTCGTGGGTTGAAGCTCCCAACCCTTGCACTCTCTTCTTACGAAACCCCGAGATGCGAGATCCCGAAGTCGTACCTCTTCCGGACTGCACCAACCCTAACCACCTTGTAACTCATCAAGATCCAACGGTTATTGGTTGTTCGCCACTTCTATATTGAAGTGTCTCTGGCGTTCATTTCTTCTCTCTTCTGCACGCGTTTGGACGTACATTTTCGACGACCCAGATCTATTTCTCTCCAGCTAATCTAACGATAGTTGTAGCTCTTCCTTGAGCATGCACTTCTCTTTCTTCTCCTTGGAAGATTTCTTAAGTATCAAAGGTATCGGCCTTTGTTTCTCCTCTGTGACCTTCACAGCTATGGCTCCGTGCACAATAACGACACTATCCCTCCTGGGCTTCTCTAATCTGAAGCCGTGAAATATTTCCTCGACCTCTGTAAATTCCTAGAGGGTCTGTGGATCTGACCAGGTGCTATCTGTCCCGATCTTCGTCAACTATGAGGGACTTGGGACCTTTTCACTCTTTCTCCTGGGTTTGACTCTTAAAAGAGTCTTCAGCACATCTATTTCTCTCCTTCATCAAGTCTAGGACTTGAGTGGGTCTCGGTCTCTACTTGATACTCGCGAAAATAAAGGAAAGGGGTTGAGGCATTTAATTCCCCCTCTTCTCCTTCCAATCTAACGGCCGTGAGTGACCAAAGATCTTCCGATAGGATCTCACCCGTCAAACGATACTTATCCGTACACAACCATCTTGGGATTTCAAGAGGATCGTTCCTCCTCGTGCAGGGTTACTAAGGCCTTGCGCCTTCACATCCTCTTTCCAAGTTCTGGATGGGATTTTCAAGGAGGGTATCTCTATGGGGAGGTTTACCCAGGGTACTATCTGAGGCCGATAAGGGTATCTCTCTCTCGAGAACCGAACGTGAAGTCTGAATTAGATTAGTATGCATATAAATAGCGATTTATGAAAACATAAGCCATATGTAGTCTTGTCATTATAAACATGCAACTACCAGTACGGATCAAAACACCATACATAAATTTTTGCACTGAAATCATTCACAATTTCACAGCTTATGAGCATAAATGTCAGAATATATATATTTCAAGATGCCAGAGACAAAACACTTATCAGAAAAACACCAGAGGTGATGCAACTGCTGAGAGGGGTGCTCGTTTCCACCCAATCGTAGGCTCAGCGACTCCGAATGAATTTACCACTAGCCACCCCCAAGGTGAGACCACGATACTGCGAGACTACGTCTCTGTCTGCCAGTGACCGAGAACGAAGGTTACTCTCCTTCTTCTCCGCTATCACTCACTCTGCATATTTTTCCGACGTTCTTCCTCCCTCGCGTCTTCCCGTGATCGCACACTCCTCCTTCCTTTTTCCTTTCTGATGAGGTTGCATGTGGCACGTCCCTCACGGTGGTCAGGTGTCAAGACCCCACGGATGGGCGGTTTTACCCCCATCCCTCATTACGCATGAGGAGCCATCCACCTACCAACCTGTGAGTAATTACTTTTGGGCCAGCGAGCCGCTCTTGGTTCTCCAGGCCAGTGAATACTAAATACGGTATTGGTTTTCGGTGGAAGTTAATGCCACCATTCTAGGTGCCTTCCACCACCTTTATCCAACCATCATGGTCTCTTTTTCAGCATATTCCCCTCTCAGCAGTCCTGCAATATATATTTATAATATTATTCACATTCATCGACCTTTTTCACAAGGTCTATTCACATCACACATTCACATTTTTGTGTTTGCCACAATACTTGGCCAGTATAGTTATTTTTTACATATTGGGGGAAACAGGGTGTTACAGAAACTATCACCTAGAGTAGTGTGATCACCCTTTGTTTCAAAACATTGTGATCACACTAACTTGATTTGGTGTGAACTACCCTTCGAGTTAAACATTTCCATTTCTCTTCATTTATATGGTATTATGTACCTTCATTTGAATAGGGTGAGTTACCTTTACTTGAATAGGTGTAAGTGTCTTTGCTTAAACAAGTGCTCCATTGTTTTGATCTACCATTCTTTCAAAGCATTACAACTTTTTTCGTGGGTACAACTTTGATTTCTTTCATTCATATGAGTGTGAGTAACCTTCATTTTTTTGGTAAGGTAATGACTCAACCATAAGGCTATGGGTCAATCAAGAATCCCAAATCCCAACATACATCTTCTCAATATGGTATACCATATTACAATGTAATATGGTATACCATATTACATTGTAATATGATATACCATATTACATTTTAATATGGTATACCATATTACATTGTAATATGGTATACCATATTACAATGTAATATGCTATACCATATCTCATGTAGATTTTTTTTTTAAAAACTTAAAGGAAGTGTGGCAATATCGACGATAGTTTGTCGCAAGGTTATGAGTTTTTTTGAACAAGCGTGGAAATAGCGTTGAAATTTCGTCGCACTTTGCCATAGACTTGTGTCGCACATATAGCATCTGCGTCATAAATTTTGTCTCTGCCAAAGGTTTTCGTCGCTATTGCCATGCTTTTACGTCGCAACTTTCCACAGTTTTGTGTCGCATGTATGACATCTGGGTTGTAATTTGTTGGTAATTTTTTTACTTTGGCATAGTTTTTTGTCCCTATTGCAACAAAGTTTCTTTGCTATTTCCACGCTTTATAAGGTAAACCTATCTTGATGGTGATGACATGTGGAGGGATAATTTCGTCGTTGTTTCCACAAATACCTAGTTCATGGATATAACGCCAAAAAGATAGCGACGGAAAATAGTATTTTCTCTCGTGGAATGTGAGACGGATATGTGTGGCAATAGAAATGAAAAATTGTGGCAAATTTGGTCATATGTAGTAGTGATAACACATACCCAACAATATTTCCATAGGCCAAATATCCACAGGTCATATTTCCAGAGTTTAAAGTTCCAGAGGTCATATTTCCATGAGTCATAGTTCCTAGAGTCATAGTTCCATAGGTCAAAGTTCCATAGGGTGTAGTTCCAAGGGTCATAGTTTGACATGCCATAGTGTTATAACCCTAATTTTCACCAGACATGCTTACCTGGCCTCAGACCATCTCAGATTCCTTGTTTTCCAAAACACTACTGAAAAACTCTTCTTAAAAGCCCCTCTTATAAATCCCCATGCACCCTGCTCCATTACTGCACGCGTGTACACGCTCACTAACCCAAGATAGCCCGCGTGTACCTACAAAATCATGAAAAAAGGAAAGTTGCTGATGGAACATACAACTTTGGGTAAGTTAACTAAACCTTTCGGCCATGCATGGCCGATCATTCAACCAAATACCTAGCTCCTTCTAACCTATAAAAGAAGGGGTAGGGGTCCCATTTGAAAGGAGGAAAATCATAGTAAAGAAACTATACCCGATTGAGCATTCCCTTTGTCCCAACCTTTAGCCATCCTTGTGCAAAGATAAGTATAGAGAAAAGCAGTTGGAAGACAGTGAAAGAAGAGCCTAGGACTAGGATCAAGGAGTAGTAGCCAACTTTATCATTGTAAGGTATCATTATGAAGTTAATAAAAGAATTGCTTTTTCTGTCCTGCCATATGAGATTGTCATTATTTGGATATTGATTGCTCCATTGATTAAATATCTAACCCATTAGTTCATAGATCAAATGCATGCAGAGTTCTTTGTTTGACTTTTGTGAACGTAATTCAGCATTGGGAGGAGAGTTGCAGTCAAAGAATGACCAAGCGCAAAAAGGGATGGACATCAAACACGAAAAGTAAGGTACGCCAACTTAATCTATTGATCCTTGTATTTATATATGAGTAATTGGGGTTTAGGCATGGGATGATGGTAAAAAGTAAGAATCTTTAGGTCATTTCTGCATGCATGATAAAACCCTTAGTGATAGTCTGTAGGAGGGATTTCCCACCCACAACATAATTGGCGACCATACTGGGGATCTCTAGGGTTTCTAGGAATGATTTTTCTTGGGTATTTTTAAAAAATGGTTTCATTCCTTGCTTTTAAAGTTTCTGCAAAAGTTTGAGCTTACAAAGTTTCTAGTCTTCCATACCAGTTATCTCTATCTCTTTGCTTGACTACATTTTTTGAAACCCACAAAGGTACACGCAGCTTGTATAAGTTCTGAACACGTGTACCCATGCCCTACCTTCCCACATCCCACATGTACATGCTAGATGAGGAAGTGTCAGTCACGTGTATGATTCCATAAAATTTCTTTTAGAGAGGCAGTCATCCTCTCCCCTATCATAAATAATCCTTCTCAAGGGTTTTCTGGAACTCTTTCTAGTCTTTGTTGTTTGTAGTCTATAGCTTAGGTTTCACCTCAGATTGGTTTGTTCTATGAAGTTTTTCTTGAATTGTTTTCTTTTGTTTCTTCTGTTAAAGTAAGTGTCTGAGTCTTCAAGAGATCCTGGTTCTCAGTACCAGTAGTCTCTACCTGGGCTTGATTGCTTGGCCTTTCATTTGTCCTAGAGTTTCATAGATACACGCGGCCTGTATAATGCCTGCATGCGTGTACACGTGCCCTGACTTTACACAACTCACGTGCATACGCTTGCTATTGAACTGTCAGTAGCGTGCATGTGCAAAAAATTCTTGTTTAAGGTAAGGCAGACATCCTTTCCTTTGAAAAGAGTTATACCTCTCAATTTTTGGGGTCTCTGTCATAGCGGTTAGTAACTTATGTTTGATCACAACAATAGCTTTCTTTTTTTTTCATTAAGAAGTTTTCCTCAAAATTTTCTTTTCATAGGGTTTTTAGACAAGTGTGAGAGTCCAGTTTTAATTTGCTTGTGTGTTATTTTTAAAGTGACTCTTTGCAACTTGCGCTTAGGCCATAAGTTTTCTTGGTCTTTATTTGTTGATATTTTCCCTTTTTTCTTTGTGAGCATTCAAATAAAAAAAAATCTTTTATTTCTTTGTTTGGTTAAATAGTGTTGGTTTGCATTAGTAATCAGGAAAAGTCTTTGCTTTCATAAGTTCTTGATGGTTTACTTAGATCATAAGTAGCTCATAGTCGAGTGAAATCCTACTTTGAGTTTGTTGTTTAAAGATCTTAGAATTTTTTTTTTTAGTTTGAAAAATTGTTTTCAAGAAGAAGTTATTTTGTTTCTAGCTTTCTATCTATTTGTTTTTCATCTTTCAAACATCACTAGTTTCACTTTCATAACCTTTGACTTAAGACAAGCCATACAGAATAACACTAAATATGAGATTCATTACACTTTTTATGTTTGTAGGGTCAACCAACTAGTTTAGGGTTAGGGCCTTGAATTAGGTTGGAGAGGAAACTCTTCAAGGCCATTAAATCAGACATTGGAGTCTGAGTTAGGGAGTGTCCAAGTCCAGTATCATGAAATTTATCTGGGACCCCCCTCTAACATAGGGGATAAACATGAGGTCGTGTGCAGAAAGGTAGCGGAGATAACCCGTCCAAAGATGGACCAAGCGTAGTGGGGAACGCATATAGAGGACTTGTCTTGGGATTCCGTTGATCACATTTGCTACAAAACTTCATGGGTCTCAAATCCATTTGAGGTCCTTAGTCATCTTTTGAGACACTTTATTTCGATACCCTTGATAGGTTTTGGGCTTGATACCCTGCTCATTGGAGTCCACCTGACTGTCGACTATACCCGCCTGGTGATTGTTCACGAGTTGTCAACCTAGTTGCCTTTATTTTAGGAACTTACACAGGTGACCGCGGGGGTATACCATAGTACCTAGGGAAGACATCGGCCCATGATTTGCAGAGTATACCCAGAGGGTTCTTCTGTATTTGAGTTGCACTTGCACCGGTAAGTTTCTCTAGTGTTGGTTCGTGTAACTGTTCTTCCAACTAGTTAGTCGTTTGCTTGATTTTCCTTTAGGAACTTTTAGTGTGTTCTCTATGCTCCCTAGTTTTCCATAGTGAGTTAGTCAGTTGTGGCTTTGGGTTTCTAACCTAGGGTGGTAGACCACCCACTCCATTGGTTGAGAGGAATTTTCAGTCTTCCACTTAGAAACGTGGAGTCGCCTCTTTATAGGCGTTGTTTTGATAACACTGGTTCTTCAGAGTCAGTGTGTGAGACTTTTACAGACTTGAATGATCCTGCAAAGGGAGAATCTGTGCATAAGATATTCATGGCTAAAGTTCCCGATGATACCAACCAAGGAACCCCTTCGCAAGGGAATTCTTGTGCTTTTCCTTTCTTCGAAAATGTTGGTGTCCCTTTGATGGCCACTTTGTACATTCCTGGGTTGAATGTGGGATTACTGGTTTGGTTGGGTACCATTCCAAATGTCCCATATGCTCTTGACACTTCTCAGCTAAGCACTTTATGTCATGGGCACCCTATTGATGTTTCTTTGTCAGCAAGGTCTTCTCCTTCTCCTTCTCCTGCCTCTGGTGAAAGTATAGTTACTAGTAACCGGAAGTCTAAACGAAATAGAAAGAGGAAGAATAGGAAGAAGAAATAACCAACCTATGTGAGTTATGTTGGAGATAGGTCGACAACTTCTGCAAGTCATGTTGAAGACCAGCACCCAGCCTCTGCAAGTTATACTGGGGGCACAGACTCATCCTCTGCAAGTCATGCTGGGGGAAAAAGTCTAGTCACTACTAGTCATACTGGTAATAGGTCTGTAGCCTCTGCAAGTCATGTTATCGACCCATCACTAACCTTTGCAAGTCATGTTGGATAGGTGCAACCAACCACTTCTAGTCATGTTGGGGGCATCAATTATGTTGAGAAACCTAGATGGATAGGAAGTAAGCCTAAGTTCCCTTGTAAGCTTTGCAAGGGAGATCACCTTACTCATTTATGCCTTGGAATTCCAAAGGTACAAAGATTGTGGTCCCTGTCTGCAAGCTCTTCTGATTCTGAGTCTTCTAAGGTTTCCTCACGGTATATTCAACCATTGGTTGAGCAAGTGGTCATGCCGATGCAGTCATCGGCCGATCCCGCTCCTTTTTTGAGGGGTGAGGTGCCTTTAGACCTTGTAGTCTCTCAGCCTATTCATCCATTGGTTGAGAAAGTGGTCATGTCGATGTAGTCATCGACTGATCCCACTTCTCGTTTTGGGGGTGAGGTGCCTTTAGACCTTGTAGTCTCTCAGCCTATATAGCCATTGGTTGAGAAAGTGGTCATGCTGATGTAGTCATCGACTGATCCCACTCCTCGTTTGGGGGGTGAGGTGACTTTAGACCTTGTAGTCTCTTAGCCTATTCAACCATTGGTTGAGAAAGTGGTCATGCTTATGCAATCATTGTCTGATCCCACTCCTCTTTTAAGGGGTGAGGTTCCTTTAGACCATGTAGTATCGCAACCTATTCAACCATTGGTTGTGAAAGTGGTCATGTCGATGCAGTCATTGGTTGATCCCACTCCTATTTTGGGGGGTGAGGTGCCTTTAGACCATGTAGTCTCACAGTTTATTCAGCCATTGGTTGTGAAAGTGGTCATGTCGATGCATTCATCGGATGATCCCACTCTTCTTTTGGGGAGTGACGTGTCTACTGACTATGTTTTTAGCATTTCCGGTTTAGTATTTTCAGAACAAAGGGACATTCCAATCACTCCGAGAACACCCCCTCCAAGCCCTACGATGGTTTCCTTTGATTGGAATGACCTTGTTGAGTCTCGTCTTCCTTCCTCCACATCCTTTCAAACAAGGGTTGAAGTTAATTCAAAAAATATTTATAGATGTATTATGGATGAAGGAGCCTCTACAAGTATTTTATCCTCCTCGGTTTGGAAAGTCTTGGGTTCTCCCAAGCTTGGGTCTGCTTCACATGAGTTGTTGGCTTTTGACAAACGTCCTAGTGAATATCTTGGGGTTCTTCCTTAGTTTCCTATCTCGGTAGGTGGGAAGATTGTCCATGTCGATATTATAGTGGTGCAAGGCCCGTTAGATTTCAATATGCTTCTCAGGTGTGATTATGTATATGCTATGAACACTGTGGTATCTACGCTCTTCCAGGTGATGCATTTCCCCCACAATGGAAGCATTGTCACTATTGACCAGCTTGCATATGATAATCACCATTCTAATTCAGCATTAGTTAAGGCTGCCCCTTTATAAGTTCCTAGTGTTCGTGTAGACTCCACCCCGCCACAAGTTAATTATGTGGCGTCTTATCCTCGGTGTTCAATTGCTTCTGAGTAGGAACATGTGTAATCATGTTTCCCTTCTCGAGAATTGGAATCAACAATTGATCCATTGGTTTATCCAATGGGGGCATGGGAGCCCTTGCTTCCCTCTCTTGGTCCAAGTGAGCTTGAGTATCCCTCTAAGTCTGATCTTGTTGTTTGTAGATCCTCAAGCCCTCGTGATTGTGATTCTTTGCTGATAGACTCTACCAGTCTTGGCCAGAACCTCCATCGTCATATGGAGTATGGTCAGTTTACTTCACCCTTTGGGACTATCGACCCTCATTTGCATGATTTCTCGGATTTTGAATTGCCTTCAGATGAGGCTATCCTTGAAGCCATGACTACTGTTTCTATACCGCGGGAGGAATTACACCGTGGTTTGTGTTTTCTTCCCTTTTGGGAGACTTCCCAAGTTGACTATTGAAGAGACTCTTGGTCTAAGCCTAGCAGCATGCTCTACCTGAACCGGTTTCATACATGAGTCGTAGCCCCCAACGGGTCTTTTTTTAAGCCCTTTTTAGAACCTCTAAACATGAAAAGATTTCCGAGCGATCTTGTGGCCTTTCACACTCGTTAAACTGAAATTTGAAGTCACGTCTATCCAGTTGTAGTTTACCCCTTTTTCAGCCCAGATGGTCAATTGTACAAACAATGGTATACTCTAGAGGCTTCGCATCCCTAGAAGAGTACCCTCAGGTATAAGTTTACCCATTTTTCGGGCTTGAGGGACTAAATTTACGAAAAAGGAACCCCCATAGAGTCCATAGTTAAGCTCTTTTCAGACTCTCTAAAATTGAAAAGATCGCTGAGTAACATTATTCTCTCACACTCATTAAAATGGTCCAAAAGAACATTCTTGACGGAGTCCATAGTTAATCTCTTTTTAGACTCCTTAAAAATGAAAAAATGGCTGAGTGATCTTGTCTTTATCACACTCGTTAAAATTCTTTTGAATAGACATCTTGTCGGTGCTAGTTTACCCCTTTTTCGAACCGACTAGACTACCTTCGAAAAAGGTACCCCATTGGAGTCTCCTTTTACGTTTTCCAGACTCTCTAAATATGAAAAACCACCGAGCTTACCTTCTCTGGGCTCGTTAAACTTACATCAAAGGATGTTACCATTGTGTGTTTTGTTAACTGCGTTTGCATACCTGTGTCTTTGGTGTAATGCTAGGTCCATGTTGCTATCAACTGAACCATCTGAAGCATGCCTTATACACAAACCCTGTAGCACTTTGCCTCTACGTCTTGACACCTTTGGCCCCAGGAGGGATTTTTCCCGAGTGTCCTTACTTTGAACATCAGTCTAGTCCTTGAGCCTCGAACTCGTATGTTTGTGACACTCATCCCTCCTTTGTAATGCAACATTATTTTATTGTTTTTCAAGCCTTCCAAAATTATTGAAAAAGGACAAAAAAAATCAAATATACCCCAAAAAGAGGAAGGGAAAAGTATTTTCTTTTTATTGGTAGCACAATGAGTCGCCCTTGGACAAAGCACATCCTTTTGTTTGTTCGTCAAGCCCTGGGTTTTAATATGACCTTAGGAAGTTGTTCTTGCTACATTGAGTTGTGTCCTCCTCCATTTGGTTACTCTTCCAAACATATGGATATTTTGCGTTGTCTCCTGCCTCGTGAACTTATGTTAATGCCATGCTTCCTGAGTCTCGTCATTTTTCATGCTATTGTCCAAGGGAAGTTTTTACCAAGCCTTAGTCAGCCCCTCTGCAGTTTTTCTCTTGCCCTCATGCCCGACCATCCTCAAAGTCCAATCAAGTCTTTGTTCGAAATCAATGAAGCCTTTAGTCTGATCATCAAGATTTTCTAGTCGATGACCGAGGAGCTGTCGAAGACCTCTGGGTAGTGAACTCATACACTCATATTACACTCCTACCCAAGTTTTTAAGATTTTGAAGTTGTTTATCGAGCTCTGAAGACCTCATCTCCAACCATCAGGCCTTGTCAGCTTCTAGAAGATGGATAGTCTACATGTATATCTTTTTGATTTCGAGATGTAGATCCACTGTGTATTACTTGCGGATACACTTTGTATAGTTATATGACATGGATCTATAGTGTATTTGATTGGTAACCATGATTTTATTTCATCCCGAGCATGGGTATGCCCGCCTCAGTGAGACAATTATTATTTTGCAGACGACACCTCCCAATTTATGGTCCCTGGGCTCACTTGTTTGGAATGTTGGTGAGGATTGTTAATGTATTTTGGCCATCAGATGCTCTTCTGACCTCATGCATTAGGCGACATCTGTTATAACCCTAATTTGCACCAAACATTCTTACCTTGCCTCAAGCCATCTCAAATTCTTTCTTTTCCAAAACACTACTAAACAACTCTTCTTAAAAACCCTTCTTATAAAGCCCCACGCACTCTGCTCCATTGCTGCATGCGTGTACACACTAGGTGACCCAAGACAGACCACATGTACCTACAAAAGCACGATAAAAATAAAGTTTCTAACGGAACACACAGCTTTGGGTAAGTTAACTAAACCTTTCGGCAATGCATGTCCGGTCATTCGACAAAATACCTAGCTCCTTCTAACCTATAAAAGAAGGGGCAGGGGTCCCATTTGAAAGGAGGAAAATCATAGTAAATAAACTATACCCGATTGAGCATTCCCTTTGTCCCAACCTTTATCCATCCTTGTGCAAAGAGAAGTATAGAGATAAGTAGTTGGAAGATAGTGAAAGAAGAGCCCAGGACCAGGATCGAGGAGCAGTAGCCGACTTTATCATTGTAAGGTATCATTGTGAAGTTAATAAAAGAATTTATTTTCCCGTCTCGCCATATGAGATTGTCATTATTTGGATATTGATTGCTCCATTGATTAAATATCTAACCCATTAGTTCATAGATCAAATGCATGTGGAGTTCTTTGTTTGTCTTTTATGAATGCAGGTCAGGATTGGGAGGAGAGTTGTAGTCAAAGAATGACCAAGCGCAAAAAGGGATCGACATCAAACATGAAAAATAAGGTACGTCAACTTAATCTCTTAAGCCTTGTATTTATATATGAGTAATGGGGGTTTAGGCATGGGATGATGGTAAAAAGTAAGAATCTTTAGGTCATTTTTGCATGCATGATAAAACCCTTAGTGCTAGTCCATAGGAGGGATTTACCACCCACAACACATAGTTATTGGGGCCATAATTCCATAGGTGATAGTTCCAAAGGTCATCATTACATAGCTCATAGTTCAAAAGGTCATAGTTCCTGGGGTCATTCCTCAAGACATAGTTTTAGAGTTCAAAGTTTGAAAGGGTGTAGTTCCATAGGTCATAGTTTCATGGTTCATATTTATTGGGGTTATAGTTCTAGAATTAATAGTTCCATGGGTCATAGTTCTTGGGGTCATAGTTCCAGAGGTCATAGTTCTAGAGGTCATTCCATAGGTCATAGTTCCAGAGATCAAAGTTCTAGAGGGCATAGTTCCAGAGGCCATAGTTCCACATGTGATAGTTCTTGGGGTCATAGTTATACAGATCATAGTTCTTTGGGTCATATTTCCACAATTAGTTGTTCCAGAGGTCAAATTTAGAGATGATGTAGTTCTAGAATTCATAGTTCCTTAGCAGGGATGATTTTAAGGATGTAAATTTATATTAAAATGTAGAAAGATGGGCTAATCTTACTATTCCTTAATATTCAAAATGTAAAATGTTTAGCGATAGTTTGTAAAAATATTCAAATTTATAAGGATTTTATATACTTTCTATAAAGTTTTGGTGATTTATAAGATAAAATAATTTTATTCTAAGGAATTTGGGCGAATCATTTTTAGAAAAAATGTAAATTGGCGAATCTTTTTTTGGGAAAAACCATGGAAAATTAGCCCATTTGCGATATTTAGCCCCTAAAATCATATATGTTCCTTAGGTCATATTTCCTAGGGTGATAGTTCCATAGGTCATAGTTCCAGAGTTCATAGTTCCTAGGGTCATAGTTCCATAGGTCATAGTTCCAGAATTCATAATTCCATAAGTCATAGTTCCATAGGTTATAGTTCCATAAAGAATATAATATAGAAAAGTAGCTTTACATTATTGTACTTCCACCTCAGGAACTATGACCTCTAGAACTATCAATTGTGGAACTATGTGATGCAGGAACATCTCACCATGCCAGCCATGCACCAGCCAACTAGCCCACTCAGTGCACACATTCAATGAGGAAGAGAGGAGCAACCATCTCATATTCAATTTTTGAATTTGAATCAGGCACATTTAATGTTTGTAAGGTTGTTAGAGCCAAAAGGTCGTGCCTTTGTGCAAGCATAGATGTAGATAGCCTTAATGGTTATAAGGCTAATATCTAGATCCGATCTGGGCTAGACAACCCATTCAATGTAATTTTAATGTATTTGAATAGGGTAGGTAGCCTTGATGTACGCAACACCCCCTGCCTCCGCAGGTTCTGCATGACCTCCCGTCTAAGGATCATTCACAAAAATCTAGTGAGCCGAAGTGGCTCTTTCAGATCCCTATCGGGACCTCAACATTCGATCCACAGGTCCTTCTTATTTCCACAACCCTTGTACCTGACCATTCCCTTTTCCATGACAAGAATTATATTTCAGGTTCCAGGACTTCTTATTCTCAATGTCAAGAGTCCTTGACCCTTCGTCATCCTGATCCCCGAAATGCTGATTTGCCAAAGTAGCTTCAGCTTCAGTTAGCCCCCTGGGCTAGGCCTTGGTCCATGTGACCACTATTCCCATGACCGCAGTCCTATTTCAGGTTTTTTTTCCGGTGCGTAGCTCCCGACATAGTTATATCGGCTTTTTGGGAGTCGGGTTTTCGAGAGTCCAAAGGATAGGAGGCTGGGAGTTATGCACTGGAAAAAAAACCTGAAATAGGAATGTGGTCATGGGAACAGTGGTCACATGGACCAAGGCCTAGCCTAAGGGGCTAACTGAAGTTGAAGCTACTTCGGCAAATCGACATTTCGAGGATCGGAAGGACGAAGGGTCAAGGACTCTTGACATCAGGAAACAGGAAGTCCCGGAACCTAAAATGCAATTCATTTCGTGGAAAAGGGAACGGTTGGGTACAGGGGTCGTGGAAAGAAGAAGGACCTGTGGATCAAATGTTGAGGTCCCGATAGGGATTTGAAATAGCCACTTCGTCTCAGTGGATGTTTGTGAACGATCCTTAGACCAGGAGGTCACACAGAACCTGCGGGGGTAGGGGGTGTTGCGTATGTCAAGTGGTATCAGAGCTTGAATCTCTGTTTGTATATTTTAGGTAGAGAGAAGGAAAAGGGAGACAGAGTGTTGGGAGCTCTGTGATGATTGTTTGCATGGAGGCAACAATCAAGAAGACAGTCAGGAGGACTGTAGGAGATGCTGAAAACTACTCGGGGTTGTAGAGTGACAACAAGTTTGCCAGGAGGGCATACATAAGACAACGAGATGGCTACTAAAGTTCATAAGCGTGGTGGAATGAAGAACTTCCAACAACAGGAGGACAATGTATGGGATAAGGAGCTTGCCAAGATCAGGGCAGATGGATGAACTTGAATTGCAGATGCAGTAGGATGCAAGGTCGCGATGGGTATATGAATGGCCCATGAAGAAAAAGATAAAATGACCAGTCAGAGAATTATTGGCTAGAAGACATTGGAGGCTGTTAAGAGGATGGTTGGGGCATGCTGAAAACCTCAACAGACCAGAGAGGAAAATGGTTCAGGTGTGTGAACCAGAGGATGGGAGAAACCTCAGTAGTGAGGATGACATGGGATCAACTGAAGATCTCAAAGACTGCCAAGAGGGAAGAACATAAATTCCCAATTGCCAAGAGGGAAATGAGATGAGATTACTGCGAGATCTCATAGACTATCATGAGGACAGCCAAGGAATTTCACATTGTCAGGAGGGCGATGAGTCAAGATCGCTGCAAGGTCTCATAAACTATCAAGAAGACAGTAGGAAAATCCCAATTTTCCAGGAGGGCATGGGAACAGAAATGAGGCTATGTGAGAGTCTCATGAACTCAGAGGTGATTTTGAATCAACCCAAGGAGATGATAGAGTAGATGAACTCAGAGGTGATATTGGATCAACAGATGTAGCTGACAGAGAAGGAAGATCAGAGGAATCTTCTAATGGTTGGAAGAATTCAAATATTCCTGCCATATAGCCAAGATGAGGAAAAAGCTTGAGTTGCCGATGAAGCAGCAACAACAAGAGAAGGACAACCAGTTGTGACCATCAAAGAAGAATTGGATCAGACATTAGAGACTACCCAAGCAGAAGAGGAGGATGAGCATTCTGAGGAGTGGCTCAATATTTTCAGCCAGGAAGCTGAAAAGACTGCAACATTGGAGCTTGCAGAAGCAGAAGAAGAAGAGGTAGAAAACATGATCTTTGCTGATCTGTGTGAATAGATTGAAGTCCTGGAGAGAAGGGTGATAGTGCAGGGCTTGCACATCCAACAAGTTAAGTTGGAAGCAGATGAAGTGAAAATGAAGCTGAGGAGACTGCATGGACAGAACCAATAATTGCAGCAGCTAGACACAATGATAGAAGACATCAGGAGGCTGATGTTGAGATCAACAGAGATTGCCAGCAAGGAAAGACTAAGAAGAAGGAAAGAAAAATCAACAACAACATCATGGAAGTGGAGTAGATGAACAACTCCCAAGAATTTTTTGGGATCTGGGAGGATTTCAACAGCTGAGATGGGAAGCTCATGAGCAGGAGCTCATGAATTTTACAGCTGAGGAGTATGATGCAGGAACATCTCACCATGCCAGCCATGTGCTAGCCAGCCAACCCACTCAGTGCACGCATTCAATGAGGAAGAGAGGCGCAACCATCTCATATTCAAATTTTGAATTTGAATCAAGCACATTTAATGTTTGTAAGGATGTTAGAGCCAAAAGGCTGTGCCTTTTCACATGCATAGATGTAGATAGCCTTAATGGTTGTAAGGATGAGATCTAGATCCTTTCTAGACTAGACAACCCATTCAATGTAAGTTTAATGTATTTGAATAGGGTAGGTAGCTTGAAGGGAGGAGCTCGAAGAGCCCCCTCATGTAAAAGATCTTTTGATCTTGTTTTAGGAGGAAAGTAGTAAGAGTGAGAGGTAGAAGTAGAAGAAGAAGGAGACGAGACTCTGTCAAAGTCTGAGCTCAGGAACACCTTGTAAAGGAGGCATTTTACATTAATACAAATAGCAGTTTTTTCCTGCATATATTATCTGTGTTGTGTGAATGCTTTCATGTGTTCTTTATATGCTGTGAATGTATGCTGTAGATGTGCATTTGCAGGGACATAAATGTTCTGTTATCTGTGGGTTCTTTGATTTTCAGGTTGGATTTCTTTGTGGTCTCATGCCAAGGGGGGTGTGACAGAACACTGCGGGTTCTGAGAGCCAGTGCATAGAGTGCATTTCCAATTCTGTGGAATTTGGACAAAGACGTGCTAGGAGGGCACACCAACTAAAATAATTGACTCTGGAAAGAAACCTCAAGGTTACTAAACGCCTTGGAGGTAGGACTATGTAGAGGAGAACACAGTAGAAGATAGAATCTCTGAGGAGTTTTGTAGAGCTCTGCCAAGAGGGCATCGAGCAGGTGCATAGAGTGCACAGAGGAAATCTGTTGAGTTCAGGAGGAAGATAGAACTACTGAGGGTTCTATAGAGCTCTGCCAGGAGAGTATTGAGCACAGGCACCTAATGTTGAGGAGGAACTCTTCTATGAGTTCATAGAGACACAGAATCACTGAGGATTATGGACACTCTACCAGGAGGGCATCGAGTAGGTGCTAGAGCGCACAGAGAGAACTCTTTGAAATATGGACCAGAAGAAGAGTCCAAGGAAGGATCTTCATAGGGTTGTTGAACACCCTGTAGACTTAGAAAGAAGTTGCTTGAGTAAGAGAGTGCCAGAAGGGCATCAGATTCTCCATCTGAGGGAGAAGGAAAAAGGATAAATTCCTTAGAGATCTGAGTAGCGAAGAAGCTCAGAAGAGATAGCACCGAGTTAGTGTGTAGAGACTCTGCAAGGCATGTAGGAGTCGTGGAAACCTTTTAAGGTTTTAGAGAAGGCCAAGCTCAAGAGGGAAAGTTATTTTACACACAGAGGCCGCAAGAGGTTTCAGAGGCCGTAAAGGGAGAATGCTTTGGAGAGTTTAGAGTCTCGAAAGCTCAGGAGGAACAATGTCATTGAGAACGTGGGTGAGACTAAAAGTGTAGAGTTCACAGAGGGAAAGAGAAAAGATCAAAGCCTTTGGACAGTTGGGGAATTCTTCCAAGTTCGGGAAGAAATTGCATGCTCAGGAGGAGATCAGGGAGTCCACTGGGTTTTCGGGCACCGGGGATTCGAGAAGACAGAGGAATTGTACCACAGGGATCATGGAGTCCCAAAATCCAAAAGAGGATCAGAAGCGTCCAGAGAGAGGACACGTGGCAACAGGCAATCACTTCGGTACTTCGGGTATTGGGGTTACCAGAGGCCAACAGAGAATTATTGCGTCGAAATTCGTGAAGTTCCAAAACGTGAAGTCCCGAAGGCGTTCACAGGAGCAGTCTTGCTGGAAGCATTTCGGCACACCGGACATCGGGATATCAGGAGTCTTGAGGACGAGAGATCCGAACTCTTAGGGAGGAAACTCCAAAATTATCAGGGTCGTTGATTTAAGAAGCAAATCATAGTTGTTGATCTTGGCCAGGAGTGAAAAGGCTGTATCGCGACTTCGACATTTCAAATACTGAAAGTGCGAGAGAATAGGGGTAGAGGAAAACCTTGCAACAGGAGAACCTGAAACATGAACATCCAGAAGGATTTGCGGAAGGTGTCATTAGGCGTATCAGGGTTCGGAACTTTGGGTGTTCCGAAGACAAGAGGTCAGAGCATTTCGAGGATTGAAACTCCGAAAGCACGAAAGGAGAGGAGTCGGGGAGCAACATTTTGAAATATCGAAATTCGGAATTTCGGGAATGTTGTGGACAAGAGATCTGAGCACTTCGGCATCAGAGAACCTAAAATAGCGAAAAGAGGAAGAAGTCGAGAGATAGTTATATCGACTTTTCGGGAGTCCAGAGGATAGGATGCTGGGAGCTACGCACCAGAAAAAAAACCCAAAATAGGACTGCAATCATGGGAATAGTGGTCACATGGACCAAGGCCTAGCCCAGGGGGCTAACTAAAGCTGAAGCTACTTCGACAAATCAACATTTCAGGGATCGGAAGGATGAAGGGTCAAGGACTATTGACATCAGGAAACAGGAAGTCCCGGAGCCCGAAATATAATTCCTTTCATGGAAAAGGGAACGGTCGAGTACATGGGCCGTGGAAAGAAGAAGGACCTGTGGATAAAATGTTGAGGTCTCGATAGGGGTCTAAAAGAGCCTTTTTGACTCAGTGGATGTTTGTGAACGATCCTTAGACCGGGAGGTCACGCAGAACCTGCGGAGGCAGGGGGTGTTGCGTACATCACTATGACACCATGAAATACACCATCTGTAACTTTGACCCGCATAACTATGACCCCAAGAATTGTCACTTTTGGAACTATGACCTCTAGAACTATGCCCTATCCAACATTGAACTATGGATCTACGACCTATGGAACTATGGCCCTGGGAACTATAACCTTTGAAATTGTGACCCCATGAACTATGACCCATGAAACTATGACCTCTGGAGCTATGCCCTTTAGAACTTTTAACTATGGAACTATGGCCTGTGGAATGACCCCATGAACTATGACCTCTGGAACTATGACCTCTAGAAGTATGACCTATGGAACTATAACCTCTATAATTATGACATGTGGAACTATTACCCTAGGAACCATGACATGCAGAACTATGACTCCTGGAACTACGCCATCTAAAACTTTTACCTTTGGAACTATGACCCCAGGCACTATGACCCATGGAACTATGACTCCTGGAACTACGCCCTCTAGAACTTTGACCTTTGGAAATATGACCCCAGGAACTATGACCTGTGGAACTATGACTCATGGAACTATGACCTTTAGAACTATGACCTCTAGAACTATGACCCGTGGAACTATGACCCATGGAAATACGACCTCTGGAACTTTAACCTCTAGAGCTATGAGCCTAGGAACTATGACATGTGGGAACTTGACCTCTAGAATCATGAATTAAAAAAAATTGACCTTTGGAACTGTGACCTTGGTAACTTTAACCTTGGTAACTGTGACCTGAGGAACTATGACCCGAGGAACTATGACCTTAAGGACTATGACCTGTGGAACTATGACCTCAGGAACTATGACCTGTGGAACTATGACCCCATGAACTATGACCCCTGGAACTATTCTCTCTAGAACATTGACCTCTTGAACTATGGCCTGTGGAATGGCCTCTAGAACTATGATCTCTAGAACTATGACCTCTGGAACTTTAAACTCTGGAACTATTACCTCTAGAACTATGACCCTAGGAACTGTGACCCATGGAACTATTACCATTGGAACTGTGACCCCATGAATTATGACCCATGGAACTATGACCTCAGTAACTATGCCCTTTGGAAATTTGAGCTCTGAAACTATGACCTGTGGAATGAACTCTGGAATTATGGCCTCTAGAACTATGACCCCAAGAACTCTGACACGTCGAACTATGACCTCAGAAAATATGACCTATGGAAATTTGAAATTTTGAACTATGACCTTGGGGAATTTAACCTTGGGACCTATGACCTTAGGAACTTTGACCTCAAGAACTTTGACTTGTGGAACTATGACCTGTGGAACTATGACCCTTGGACCTATGATGTCTTGAACTATGACCCCATAAACTATGACCTCTAGAACTATTACATGTCGAACTTTGACCTATGGAACTATGACTTGTGGAACTATGATCTCTGGAACTGTGACTTGTGGAACTATGACCTCTAGAACTATGACCCCGGGAGCTATGATCTGTGGTCCTTTGACCCCAAGAAATATGACGTGTGTAACTTTGACCTCTAGAAATATGACCTCTAGAAATATGACCCCATGAACTATTACCTCTGTAACTTTGACCTCTGGAACTATGACGTGAGGTCATAGTTCCTTTGTTAGTCGGGAAATCTGATTGATGGGAACTTTGATGAAGGAACTTTGACCAACAAAGGAACTATGATCTTCATTTGTAATTCAAATTTAACTAATGTTTAATTATTATTCAATAAGAGTAAAATAACACAAATGGGCCACTAACCGTTTCTTCCACCCACTGACATTTTAACCCAGCTATGGTGTACTATCATTAATCATGGTTGGTAATCCTTACCCATATTGACCATGGTTGACCATCTTGTCTATATCAACTCTATTCACTATTATTGGTCATATCGACCACATTGACCCACTGACCTATAGTCACTTAATGTACTAACCTCCTTACCCACTAATCATTTTTAACCATATTAACCATGGTTGAATCATAAACCCCAAACCCCCTCATTGAATAACTATTATAACACAAAGTTCCACCTCTGATTGAATTTGTGAGATGGCCTAGTCCATTCCTCAACTTGCAAACCTTAATCCCACACTCCTTCATCAAAATGATCTTAAAAAAAAATCCTTGCTTGATGTATGCTATTCATCCATGTGAAACTCATGTACATACATTATTTACTAGTGTGAAAATCATGTACATCCCCATTTTTGTGAAAAAGAAAAAAATTTCATACTTTTGGGTGGGGTTTACGAGTTTTCCCATCCCTAAACCTCCAATTAACCATACAAAATGGAATCCAACCATATCAACCTATTTATGATGGTATGTAAACACCTATGGGGGTGTATATGAGGAGAGACAAACTTGGTGCAAGAACATGTTGTGAGTTTGCAAGCTTCCTTATTTCCTAAATCTCTTCTCATAATATCCCTTGATCCGTAAATTTACTTTCCAATATCTCTTTATCTCTCACATATGATCATTCTTTGTTTTCCTATCCCTTCTAGATCCTGTGAGGAAGTACTCCATTTCTGAGTTCATTCTTGAAGAAGTTCAGTGGAGGAACTTAGGTGGTTGGTTTCAAGGTAGTGCCATCAGTGAGAATGAGGTTGTAACTTGAATCTATTCATGTTAATTAATAAAAGAGTTCTATTTCCCTCCAATCTATGTACAATTATGTTTAACTAATTCTTAGATGTTGAATTTTCTTTACATATCCATATTCACATATTGTATTTATAATTTTATTTGATAGCTATCTTGCTGCAATATCTACTTGGTTTCTCTTGTAGGATGCTAGAGACAAAATCCTGGAGCAAGTGAAAGTTTGAGAGTGAGGATCCTCATCGAATGTTTGGATACAAGGTACAAGATCCTTATTTATCTCTTCTAAGTAATCATTTCTTTGTTGTTTTGTGTATTGGTGACATAGACCCAAGGTCATAGGGTATAAAATCTCGAAACAATAACCCCACTAACCCTTAACCCCTTGACCTATTAACCTCCTAGTCATTAACATATTAATCATATAACTCACTAATCCCTTAACTAACTAACCCGTAACAATCATTGGCCACATTGGTCCATATATTAACCATGGCTAACTGTGATTAACCATATTGATGATACATGGTCATCTTGTCTATATTGACCATATTTGTCCATATTGATAATGATTGATAATTGTTTCCCATAGTAACCAAAATTGATCATCTTCACCATATTGACCACATTGGCACACTTACACATAATATCCTAATTTATTAACCTACTACCTACTAACCCTAACAATCAACCAACCATCATTTACCATATTAACCATGGTTGACCATAGTTGATGCAAAAGCCCATGAACCTTGTAACCAAATAACCCCACTAGCCTCTAACCCCTTTCCCCACTAACCCATTAACCCTAATTGACCATATTAACTATAGTTGATCATAATTAATCACAATTGACCAAATTTATAAACTAAACTCCAATCCCCTAATTTACTAATATATTTAACCTCTAATCTTGGTAACTCACTAATCATTCTTCACCATATTGACCTCCTAATAAACTAACTCCACTAACTCCCTACCCACTAACCCTTAGCCAATAACTCACTAACCCACTAATCATCTCTTAACCTACAAACTTCCAAACCCATAATCCTCCTAAGTTAGTAACCCTTAATCCTCATTCAACATATTGACTATAGTTGACCATCATTAACCATGCTTGACCATATTTACCATCTTAACTATATCAAGCATAAAACCATGGTTGATCATATTAACCACGATGGACCATTATCCCTTAATCCCCTAATATATTAATCTCCCACCCATTAACCTTAGTAACCCTATGACACCTAACTCTCTAACCCATACAAACTTATGATTTATGTTGATTGTTAATTAACATGAGCCAAATAACACAACTAACCATTGACCTCTAACCCACTAACCATGTAGTCAATCCATTCACACTTACCCACAAACCCACTAGACCTATATATCACAAAAGGAGGGTTTTTTTTTGCATTCCCTCATCGAACCATGTTTTACTATGAAGAACAAAAAAGAGGAGAAGAATGTGAGTAGGAAAAGCAGTGGAAAAGAGAGTGGAATCAAAGGAATAAGAAGAGATACAAGGAAGGAGAGGAGAAAGAAAATGAAAGTAGGTAATGATTTACCCAAATATCAAAAAAAAAATATATTAATAGAAAATTAGTAAGCTAATAAAGTTATTTTAAATCTTTTCCAGATGAAAATAAATTACAATTTTTAATAAATCCCATACAATATTTAATAAATTTTAAATTAAAATAAAAATAAAGTAGAAAAATCCATATTAACATTTGCATCTAGAATCAATAATATCTCTTTCTTAGTGTATATGAATCTAATGGAAAATTCCCTATACATTCATTTAAAATTTTATTATGAGATTTAATCATTTAACCAATATTTTAAAAGAGAACTAAAATTTTATCAACCAATCAAAAGTAACTTTTTTATTATTTCATTTATCCAACATTAATAAAACAATATTTATTTATATTAATAATGTGAATAAAGTTTATTAGTATAATTAACATGATTTTATTAGATTTAATTATTCTATGAAATTTGATTTTCTATTGATTAAATATAAAGTTTATAAATAGAAATTTAAAATATTAATTTAATAAAATTTATTAGTAAAATGTTAAGACTTACTTTTATCATTTGAATTATTTATTTAAATTATGTTACTCCTAAAATAATTATAAATTATAAATTTGAATCCAACCATATTGAAAATTAAACCATTTTATATTAAAATAAAATAAACTCATAAATTTTAATATAATTTTAATGATATCTTTCTATAAATAATTGATTTTTTTTTTAAAATTCAATCTTGATTTACAAGTAAAATCAATTTTAAAAACATCTTTATAAAATAAAACTTCACACTTTTCCACAATTTGTGATTTTCACATAGAACCATATACTTTTCATAACTAAAAACAAAACTTCTAAATTGCAAAACTAAATAAAAACCATAATACTTATGATTTTAGGTGATACATTATATTTTTCATAACTAAAAACAAAACTTCCAAATTGGAAAAATAAATTAAAACTATGATATGTAAAAAAATTGACATGGAGATAATTGACTAATTCACTAGTGATAATTTGTATATAACATTTTAGATGTAAGAAAAGAGAAAAATATAAAAAAATAAATAAATTATTAAACCACTTATAAATATAATGTTTTCATCATCCATTGACTTATTATTAAACCTCATTGATTTATTATTGAACCACAACCCAATGTAAAGTTTCAACTTCCCATTGATTTTTTAATGGAAATTTCATCGATTTTTTAATACCAAAAACCATTAGATGGATAGGTTTCACAAAGAACCACACCAAGTTGGGGTTTAGGTACCAGACCTGAGATATTGGCTAATTGTTTCTGAGATCTTCTAGAGAATGAATCCCTGAGATCTTCTAGAGATTGCAACCTTGGTGAATATTGAACCTGCCACCCATCATGCCACTTGGACAATAAACGAGAAGGGGAGGGTTTCATTGAGAAGAGACTAGATCGATTGTTAGTAAAGGAGCCCCTCTTCAACATTTTGAAAATGTAATAGACAGGGACTTTCCTTACAGGAGGCTCCGATCACTTTGCTATCGATTTGGAATTGGATAAACTTCGTCTCGGCCACCATCGCCCTTCAAATTCAACCCATGCTGGCTCTCTCATGCTACTTACATCCAACGGTCACCAGTGTGTGGAGGGCCCTCTTTGTCACACAACTGAACTCTTAATATAGATTTGAGTCCTCACGGGGAATCTATCTCCCAACAATCCTAAAGCGATCTCCTCTAATAAATATCTTGGAATCGAGAACCACACAATAGTTTTGAGCCATTTGACATGTCGTAACCCAAGATGAACATGTCGAAACCCATCAGAAATCACTCTGGTCATATTTCACTCTCCATCTTTGTTCCCCGGCTTGAATCTTTCGACGGGGATAAATTCTCCATCCGCTGGTGTGTTAGACATTCCATCTGAGTTACACCTCCATGCTGACTAGCTGCCAATCTATCACAAACATAAGCAAGGAGATATTAAAATTGAACACTGGCGTGATTTTATTTAAAAGCGTACTAACTGAATTGAACTGATCTAAATTAAGTATTGAGAAATGTTGTACCAAGTAAAAGATTATTTGGCTTCATTCATTGGTTATTCATAGAGTCTTTTGTTTCATTAGTTGGAGATCCAAGGCCGAAGGTGCACCTGGTAGATCTATATCCAATCCCAGTCGTTTAAGTCAATCGATCCAACACCAGTTACATAGCTACTGATCTATTATCATTTTCTATTGCCAAGCGCATTTGCTCAGGAGACAAATAACCACTAAACAAACCTCTCTGTTGAATTCAAATTCAAATTTCAAGCTTTCCTAGTAATTCTAATTCAAATTTCAAGCCTACGTTTATTTGTATCCATGGATGGATTCCATGGGTGCATTGCATGGAATGATATTTGGATGATTAACTATGGCACACATTACCTATGATTCTCGAAGGTCATCACATTGGGTGTTAGGATTACTCATTTTTTGAGGGATGGTAGAGGTGACACACGGTAAAGGTGATTTGGGTCACGTCGTTTGGATGAGTGGAGGTGTAGGATTAGTGTTGTTGTCGACCGGACAATCTACTCGTCCGGATAAGCAATCGGCAGGACTCGGAAAAAGGTGCAAAACGTTTGGGTTTTATCTTACGCCCCTCCTTTTTTTTAGCTCTACATATTTTCTTAATAAAGACATGTTGTTTATCTCTATTAATTTGTCTACACCAGAAGTTAGTTATTTATTTTTATGACTTAATTTTGGTATTTATTTATTTTTAATTGAAATTTTTTATTAAGTTATATTTGTTAATTTGGTATTGTTAATTAATTTTTCTTTTGTATAATTTAATGATATTGTTAATTAAATTTTCCTTTGTACAATTTAATGTAAGTATATTTTTTAAATTTTCCTTTGTACAATTTAATGTAAGTATATTTTTTAAATTTTCTTTTGTACAATTTAATGTAAGTATATTTTTTAAATTTTCTTTTGTACAATTTAATGTAAGTATATTTTTTAAATTTTCCTTTGTACAATTTAATGTAAGTATATTTTTTATATATTTTAGAGATTCATTTTTAATTCGAATTTTCTTCCTTTTTGTTCGGTTATTTTTAAATAATGATTATGCTTATTAATATGTCAATATGGTAGGTTAAGTTTTTACTTATTATAGTTTAACTTAGGTAAGTGTAACACACCTATGGTGGGGTCTCAAATTTTCACTCTTCTTAGGAGAATCAATACCCTCATTCAGGGTCTCTATTCCATTCAGCTCTTTCAGATCTTTTCAAACACGATCTCCATGTTCTGAAACCAGCTCATAGCTGGTAGATATCCTCTCCCAATTTCTTTGGGTTCTTTCATCCTCCTATACTTTCATATGACCGCGAGCTATGACCAAACGCCAAGACAATAGGCACCAAGACGACCACCACGCGAATCCTCCAGTGGAAAACCTCTGAAGTTCACAATCTGACATCGCATGTCCTTAGGGATTTAGACGACCCTAATTTACTTTGGGACTTCGGTGTTCAGGAGTTTCAAACATTCCTAAACCTTTTTCCTCCGAAGTAATTCATAACCAGAGTTACAGATCGAGCGCCATGCTTCCCTTGTGATCGATGGTTATGATCTTCTTTGGGACTTCGACGTTCGGGATTTCTGAGAACTCCAACTCTTTTTCCACCGAAGTACTAAACCTCCAAAGTGAAGGATCTGGTGCCACGTGTCTCCTAGTTCCAACGACCAGGATGGACTTCGACACTTCGGGACTTTGGCGATTTCACCTGCTCCCCACCTATAAACTTTCGAAGTGTTCAGGCTCTAAACTAAAGGATCTGTCACCAAACGTCCTTTATAATGGACGATCAAGATATACTCCAACCTTCAAGTCTTCGGGAGGTTGACTCACTCTTCGATTGAAATCTCCCGTAGTTGATCAACGCTTGGCTGACCATGGCCTAGATCTAACGATCCTGATCTATCCATGTAGACTCTAGATCAACAGTTCACAACCTCCTCTCAAGGTCTCACTGTTGCGCCACACTTGGCAACACCATCACTCAACATGTGCATTACCATGTGCTCTCGATATGATGCCCACCTTACCTCAATCGAACGATCAAGAGGTGTCCCAAAGGATCCATATATCCATGGTCCACATTACTTCGCTACTTCATTCTTCAGGAGTTTTGGCGTTACTAAGCCTCTATTCTCCCGAAGAGGTCAACCTCAAACTGACTACCTCATAGTTCTGACAGTCGGAATGGCTCTCAGGCATTCTCAGATCTAAGGCCCAGATTAACTTCAGGACTTCGGGGATTTTACCTCCCTTACGATGCACTCACTCAATTCACTGAACTCGCGAAGTCCTAAGAACTCAAGGGGTTAAATCCCACACCTTTTCCCGTATCCAATGGTCACGACAAAGCTTGTCTCTTCCCAAACAGATATCCTTCGTTCGTCTTCTAAACAAATGAACCTTCCCTTTCAATACTTTAATCTCACTATTCTTCCTAAGATTTGTTAGCTCTGAAAGGATTAAGAGCTTTGCGCTCTTTTTCTTGAACTTAACACTTGGAAGAATTCTTCCGTGCACCCCTTGCACTCATTCATCAACTCTATAACTTAAGAGGTTCTCAGTCTCTGCCCACCTTATAGAGAGCCTGTGCATACATGCGCTATGTCTCCTGAGATTTAGCATACTCCTTCCTTGAAAGACTTAGAATGATTAGGAGTGTCGACATACACATGTGAAACTGTGCCCAAGGTCGACCAAATCATAGTTCATTGCTTTATCTTAAGCCACCACAGGGCTCAAGAATTTACGAATACAAGTCATTTCTGAACCATATAATTTCTTACATGCCTAAATACACAATCAAAAAAAAATAAAAGGGATACAGTATAAATCATTAAGCAAACATATCCATCCCTGCAACATTCATAGGATATCCATCTTTAATTCATAGTTACCACTTAAATTACATAGGATATGAGAATACTTATCTATTATAGGTTGCAACCAACTAACTGACTATGGGTGTGTTCCTTTCCACCCAACCATAGGCTTAGAGGGATTCATCCTTATCACTCTCGCCACCCCCATTCCAAGCCATGATATTACTACAGAACTATGTTGTCTATCAGAGACCTTCTCTTTGTCATAATATTCCTACGAGGTTTATCAAAGGCTTCCTCAACATCAAGCTCGCGTTCGGTTCCTTCACATCGTGTTCTTTGCACTTCCTTTTGGTTCACGCATCTCCTTGCGATCTTGCACTCTCATCCGATGTCTCATATTTCTCCCTGCCTCTTCCTTACCGTCTCTGTGTATGTATCTTACCTTCCTTCTTTAGGAAAGTTTCCAACCTACTCTGTTCCTTTTATCAGAAGGAAGCTTAGGTCTGTAGGTTTCGGTGGTACTTTAGGTTGACAACCCATGTTTCCATTCATGGGGGTGGTTTATTATTCAACCACCAGTCCTTTCCTTCATTAACTAGTTATTTCCTCTAGATATATCATAGCTCGTACTTCAAGGCTTCACCGCCCAATAGTCATTTATGGGAAATTTAATAATAAAACATTTACATCACCCACATGCCTTAGCATGGTAATCATATTTTATGATTAATTACAAGCTAGGGGAAACAGGGGTGTTACAATCCCCTCCCACTTAAAAAGGAACACCGTCCTCTATGTTCTTCTCAATAACACCTGTTATGAATTCCTCATCCAGCATCCAACTGCTTTAGAAATTTCAATCCTCTTTCATGGTCAGGTCCTTTCTAGAATCTTGGCCTTCGTCACCTGTCTTCAATAAATTCTTGGTCAACAAGCACATTAATCACAACTTTTTGTGAAAAAATCTTATTTTTGTTCAAAATTCAAGAGGACAACTTCATAATCTAGCACAATACTTATCTGTGCAGTTCATGGGTTTGCATCCACATGGTTGTATTACTATTCAGGCTCACTATTTTTCCCAGACATACCCATTGTGTGCATGATCCCAATCAATAGTTTACAAGAACTATCAGAGTCTCCTCTTCCTTGCGGTCACTCACCCTCCAGGCCTAGGCTCAAGTATCCCCTTCTTTGTTATACAATTCTTCGGGCGATCCATCTTGCCTTGCCAAGGTTTTCTCTCACAGGAAGAACTATTCACCGTGTGGATGATCCCAATAGTTTACAAGAACTATCAAAGTCTCCTCTTCCTTTTGGTCACTCACCCTCTAAGCCCATGCTCAAGCATCCCCTTCTCTGTTACACACTTCCTTGGGTGACCCATCTTGCCTTACCAAGGTTTTCTCATACAAGAAGAATTCCAGAGACTTTATCAAGCCTTACAGTCTAGGCATCCCTCAGACTTTCTCTGCCGAGGCATCCCTCCGGCTTGTGTTACCTCAACACAACATATTCTAGGTGATCATGGCTTACCACGGGGTTCTCATGGCTCTACAGTAGCCATTTTTTCATTCTTTTACAACTTGACATCCTTCATCTATCCTTTTTGGATAGATCTTTTCTTTTCACCCATATCACAGTCATGCAAAAATTCATGAGACATCATCATAAATTTTAAATTCAATTTTTCTTGTAAATCTGTCACCCACAGATTTCCAAATTCCACATTTTGTTTTCATATTTGTTCTGCACAGGAACCGGATTCATAATTATGGGACTTTACTTCCCATAACGGTTTGGCTCAGTAGGCAATTGGTCTTCCTTATGATCTTAAAACACCTCCATATCTAAGACCCCTTTGCTTCTTTCACTTTCAACTTCAATCAGCCAAACAAATTGTTAGTTTCCCATGCACATATTTTTCATTGCACCTTTATAACGTCATCACAAACAATTCTTAAATTGTGCATGCTAACAACCAAATCGCTTGTATCTATTCAATGATACAAGAAAAAGGAAATTTCCTTCCTTACACATGCATCAGTTAAGTATATCAACTTTTCAAAATGAAATTCATATACCGTTTTCCTTTAATGAATGTGCCAACATTCATGGCCACATTAATACCCAATGCACCCTTGCATCGATTTTAGGTTATCACTTTTTAGGTTAGGCACTCTTACCAAGGTGTGTTTGAATTCAACCAACTTATTACCATATGGACTCTTTGTCCATATTTATTATTTTAGCAGAACCGTATTTTCTACTCTGAATCGATCACAGCCATAATATCGTCATTCATGAAACTCCAGGTTTCACATGAATGCCTTTAATCATTCATTTGACATCCATATATTGTACTCAAAATTTTCCGAAGGTCCTCCTTCCTCAGTGGAGGGTTCATTGTCCTCCCTTCATGCAAACATGCGCTTCCTCAAAGAAATTCCATGCAATGTGCTAGCTATGAGCACCTTTATTCCCATAGAACCAGTCCTCACAACCACAGTCTAAGGCATAGTGTTAAACTCTATCTTCCTTGAATGGCCTGGAGGAACTCCGTTTTCTTTCCATGCGACCGGGAGTTGTGACCTCAACTTTATTATTTTCAGGCACTATACTCCTAGCTAAACTCCTTGTTTTCAAATTGACGGTGTAGATCCATTTTTCCCCAGATCTAATGGCTGTAACAAATTGCAAAACCTCAACTAGCTCGCGATTGAATTCTCCTTCTGACTTTCTCAATGAATACAAGCCGTCTGATCTACGATTGGATCCCAAACTTAAAACAATGCTATATTGAATTTAAATTATGGGTATAGGTTTCAACGTTAACCTATGTGCATATGTAATCTCCGCAATGATAGCTGGTTGTCGATCTTATCCCTAGATCGATTCTATCCACACGATCCCAATCATAACAATTTCGACATAGAAGTATTTGACCAAGAATTTAGATTGAGTGCTTGATTTTCCAAATCCAACCACAGAACCCAATCACGGTACGAGCTTGTGTGACATTAGCGTCTGGGTTCCTTATAGGTCCACCCACCGATCGTTCACAGATCAATGGTTCACAGTGATTGTAGAATCCCCAATGTGCTATGTATTTATCAGAGAGTTCAATCTCTGTAATATGAAAAGTTCTCACCCAACTCTTTTAATCATGGTCGTTGATCATCCACCCTGATGAGATCAATGGTGTAGGTTGATTGTGGGCCGTGAACTAGCACGCCTGTTAATTTTGGCTTCACGCTACACAATGAATATGGGTCGTCCGATCTACAATCATACCGCAAAATCAAAAGAAAACTATATTGAATTTAAGTTACAGGCACATGCTCCACCGTTAACCTATGTTCCTATTCAATCTCCTCAATTAATATGGGTCGTCGATCTTATTGAAGGATTGGCATTTGATCCGTTAACTCCAGTGGATCTTGAAGTCCATCTGACGAATGAGATCGGTTTCCTTCCGATGAATGGCTCGTGTTCATATCCTCTGTCARGTTCTCGATTAAATTGATTTKATTAGGGTTATCTTCCTGATCCATACCCTACCTATGTGTCCACGTCATATGACTRCCTTTCAAAATTTTGTGCATAACATTAGACAATAAAATATTTCAGAAAGGATTCTTACCCAATCTTTTCATACCCATTCTTGGCTGCTAACACCCTCTTTCTRATTTTTTTACCTCATCATCAGTGCTTTAGGGGGATTCTTACAGTCTTGTCAACAATCTTTCAACTGAAGCCTTCCCATGGTCAACCTCTACTTGAGGTTKCCCATCATTGGTAACTATCTTCCTCAACATTTCCAATTTCTTTCTATACACAACATGCATGATTAGTTATAATATCAATTAAAATGCATGTATCATACATTCAAATCCATAAAACATCTTCAAAATGTTCTATCATATCTTTATGCACTTCATCACATTATCCTCAAAGGTTTTCATGAATGAAATATAGACAGTTCTCAATTGTTTCTGCAGTAACAAGATCATCATCACTATGGTGTTAAAACATTTACTTTTATTAGTAAATCGACCTTCTCATTCCAGAGGAAACATAACACATAACAAGAAAGGAGTTAGGGGCTCTACCCTTATTCCAATTCTTTCTACACTACTTGGGACTTTTCAGCCTAGCTGAGTTATCTCTAAAGGCCTCACCGCCTTTTCTTAACACGGCTTCAACCAAGCTTATTCAATCAAACATACTCATTTATTCATTCATTAGTCTTATATTCATTACATGATGATTTCAAAATGTAATACTCATTTATTCATTCATTCATTGGTCTTATACTCATTTATTCATTCATTAGTCTTATATTCATACTCATTTATTCATTCATTAGTCTTATATTCATTACATAAAGCTTGTAGCTCACTGCTTATTTTCTCAGTATTTATTAAGGTTGTGACTCTGATCTCTTGACAAAATTTTCACACAGTTCTTCCACAGAGACCTCCCTTGGCATGAAATTTCCTTATTGCACATCCATCACTACTTGTGATGGCCTCAGCCTTGAGTTAGATCTAGTTGTTTACCAAATATTCCATAAGGAATATAAACATGCATCTTTGTCTTGCACCCAAAATTGTGTATCCATACATATTCTGGTTTTGTTAACTTACATCCATGATGTACTTAACCATATGCATAATCAAAAGTTTGTGGATAGCTTCCATGGGTATATTTCACAGCCTACATACATATCTATTCTAAAATTAGTCAACTCATGACTGTTCAATCTCATCCTTATGTGATCCTCAAGGCATAATCATTTTCCTCTTGTCCTAACACAAACCATCCTTGCTCATTTAATATTTTATTTATTTATACTCATCTTTCCTGAGGAAATGGAGTGCATTACCCCTTAAGATATCATTCAAAATAGAACTTTCATGACTCTTTAAAAAAAATGGAGTCAACCGTGCATCCATGGTTTTCACTTAATCTTGGCAAGTGCAATTATTGCCTCAAATATCTTTCATGAAGGAAGTCATACTATTCCTTTAGTATACATAAATCCTTACATCATATATGTCCATCACTTTCACATTTAATATCATTCATACCTATCTGGTATTACTATCAGTCTTCATATCAAGAAGCTTCACAATGCATTAAATCCATGCACTCAAGCATAAAAACACACAAACCTAACCAAACATTCATCATGCAATCTCATTGCTTGCACACTTTCCATGTAATGTGTGCACATGCGCATCTCAGACTTCTAGAGTATCCTTAGGTCAAGATCGGTATTGACCATTACATCTAGAATTCTTGCTTATGTTCAACACAGTCAAGGATGGAGGCCATTCTCCTTCTCCCACAAGAACTCTGGTGGATTAGTTTCCTATCCACCAAGCAAGGGAGGCTGTTGTGATTTCTCACTCGATCATTCTATAATTCTACAGCTCTGTTTATCGGCTTGATTAGAAAAACCCTATCCAACAATTCTTGTACCTAGAAACAAAATTTGTTTCCCAGTCCACTTTGAAACTCGAGAGCTGTGCATGATCTCCCTTTTTAGGGAATGGTCACCAGACTCATTCTTGTGATTGTGAGGGGTTATACACCTATACTAGGTTTAACCCTTCATTAAATAAGTAATCATTACTGCTACGGATCCTCTCCATCCGTTTAGATTTCTATTTTAGTTTAAATATGAGTATTCTTCAGCATAATCCCATTCCTGTAGGATCGACTATCATTTCCCAAGAAATGTTAGGCTTCCTTTGTCACAGACTAGCATGATTCAATATCGTTTGGTAAAATCCCAACTATATTTAAAATCTACATTCTTCTACTCAAGGAACTTATGTAGATGATTTATGTTTGGCAGTGATATTCTCCACATGCTCATCTTAGCCTTGGTAACCAAATCTTACGATTGTACAACAACATGTACAATTTCATAGTGAAGTCAACTTCTTTATTTGGGAACATTAGCAACATACAATGCCAATTTCCAAAACATCTATCAACAATAAAGGATCTCATTCCTCTCTTTAGTAGAGGTTTTCTAAGCCTCTTAGGAATGTGGTAAGATAGGGTGTTACCCCTTAAAGTTCTACAAAAATATTTTTATACAACTCGTGAATGAGCCCAAGCAGGCCAAGCATTGTTTTCATGCTCTGATACCAATTTGTAACAAACCCACAGTGGGGACTCAAATTTTTGCTCTTCTTTGGAGAATCAATACCCTCATTCGGGGTCTCTATTCCATTCTACTCTTTCATAGTTTTCCAGCCACAATCTCCATGCTCTGAAGCGAGCTTAGAGATGGAAGATATCCTCTCCCAAGTTCTTTGGGTTCTTTCATCCTCCTATACTTGCATATGACTGTGGGCTATGACCAGACGCCAAGACAACATGTGAAAAGATGACCACCACATGAATCCTCTAGAGTGGAAAACCTCTGAAGTTCACGATCTGATGTCATGTGTTGTTCAAGATTTCGACGACCCTAATTTACTTCAGGACTTTGGCGTTTGGGAGTTTCAAACATTCCTACACCTTTTTCCTCCGAAGTACTCTGTACCAAAAGTTATATATCGAGTGCCACACGTCCCTCGTGATCGACATTTATGATCTTATTCGACACTTCGACATTCAGGAGTTCCGAGCACTCCAACTCTTTTTCCCCCAAAGCAATAAACCTCTGAAGAAAAGGATCTGGTGCCACATGTCTCCAGGCACCAATGGCTAAGATGTACTTCGGCACTTTTGTACTTCGATGATTTCACCTGCTCCCCACCTATAAACTTTTAGAGTGTCCAGGCTCCAGACTAAAGGATCTGTCACCACACATCCCTTATAATGGACAGTTGAGATCTACTTTGGCCTTCGGGACTTTGGGAGGTTGAATCACTCCTCGAATCAAATCTCCAGTAGTTGGTCAGTGCCAGGCTGACCACAACCTAGATCTGACGGTCTTGATCTATCCATGTAGATCCCAGATGGACGGTTCACAAACAACTCTCAGGGTCTCACTATTACACCACACTTGGCAGCACCATCACTCGACACGTGCATTCCCACATGCTCTTTATATGATTCCCACCTTCCCTCTATTGAACGGTCGATAGGGGTCCCGAAGGATCCATAGATCCATGGTCTACATTACTTTGCTACTTCATTCTTCAAAATTTTTGGTGTTACTAAGCCTCTATTCTCCCGAAGCAGTCAATGATGGATTGACTACCTTATAGATCTAATGGTCGGGATGGCTCCTGAGCATTCTCAGATATAAGGCCTATATTAACTTTGGGACTTCAGGGATTTTACATCCCTTACGACGAACTCACTCAATTTTCCGAACTTGTGAAGTCCGAAGGACTCAAGGGGTTAAATCATGCACTCTTTCCTGTATCCAACGGTCACGACGTACCTTGGCTCTTCCCGAATAGATCTCATTTGTTCATCTTCCAAACAAAGGAACCTTCCCTTTCGATACTTCAATATCACTATTCTTCCATATATTTGTTAGCTCTGAAAGTATTAAGGCCTTTGCTCTCTTTATCTTGAACTTAACACTTGGAAGAATTCTTCCGCGCACCCCTTGCGCTCATTCATCAACTCTAGAACTTAAGTGGTTCTTGGTCTTTGCCCACCTCACAGAGATCCTATGCATATGTGCACTATCTCTCCTGAGCTTTAAAATACCCCTTTCTCCAAAGAACTCAGAGCGACTAGGAGTGTCGACATGCACATGTGAAATTGTTCCCAAGGTCGACGAACTCACAATTCATTTATTTAGCTTAATCCACCACATGGCTCAAGCATTTACGAATACAAGTCATGTCTGAACCATATAATTTTACTTGCCTAAATACACAATCAAGCCGAAATAAAAGGGATAGAATATGAATCATTAAGCAAACATATCCATCCCTGCAACATTCATAGGATATCCAACTTCAATTCACAGTTACCACTTAAATTACACATGATATTAGAATGCTTATCTATTACAGGTTTCAACCAACTAATTGGTTGTGGGTGTGGTCCTTTCCACCCAACCATAGGCTCAGAGGCATTCATCCTTAGCAATTTGGCCACCCCCGTGCCAAGCCATGATATCACTAGGTAAATATGACGTTTCTTAGATACCTTCTCTCTGCCATAGTATCCCTGCGATGTTTATCAGATGCTTCCTCAACATCAAGTTCATGTTCGAGTCCTTCACGTCGTGTTCTCTGCACTTCCTTTTGGTTCCCGCGTATCCTTTCGAACTTGTGCTCTCGTCTAGTGTCTCCTTTTTTTCCGTCCCTCTTCTTTACTGTCTTTGTGTGTGCATCTTAGCTTCCTTCTTTAGGAATATTTCCAACCTATCATGTTCCTTCAGTTAGAAGGAAGCTTAGGTCTGTAGGTCTCTGTGGTAATTCGGGATGACAAACCATGTTTCCATTCATGGGGGTGGTTGATTATTCAACCACCAATCCTTTCCTTCATTAACTGATTCTTTCCTCTAGAGATATCATAGCTCGTACTTCAAGGCTTCACCTCCCAATAGTCAGTTATGAGCAATTTAACAATAATACATTTACATCGTCCACATGCCTTAGCATGGTAATCCTATTTTATGATTAATTAAAAGTTGGGGGAAACATGGGTGTTATAGTAAGTTAGGTAAGTTTTTCTATATTTTAACTTAGGTAAGTTTTTCTATATTTTTATGCTGATAGAGAGGATATAGAGATCACTTATATTAATTTTCATATATACAATTTTGATTTTTGGCTTTGGCTATGGTTTGATATAGACATGGATAATTTGTGGTATTTTCCATGTTTGTTCATCAATTTATTTATCCACCCTCAAATAGGCATTGTAAGGTTGACATTGATTGTGGAAAATTGAGTGGGGTTACGAGGGAAAGTGTCGTGGGAGGGAGATTGATTAATGTCCATTGCATTGGGTTGTGGTGGAGAAGTTAGAGGTACATGGGTGATTACTGCATGTAGGGGGTAGTTATTCAAGAACCTTCTCATACAAAACCTTTGTCATTTTCCTTTTTTTGTCTTCCCACATAGCAATTTATAGTTCTAATTCAAATTTTTTTCCTATGTCCCTTTTGTAGTACTAGTTTAGGGGTGGTGGTGTGGTTATTAATGGATGTGGATTTATTGGTACTTGAGTTTTTTGTTGTGAATTCCTATCACACATGGCTTTGTTGGAGCAATGGTTTGAGGAATTATTTATAAACTGTACGGTTGTTTGCATGCATCTAGGTTTCTTCTTCCTTGACACCTTTTTCATTCGACTCTTTTCATCGGCCTACAACATGGTTTTTTTTTCTTGTTTATATTTTCTTCCTCCCATGGCCTATTTGTGGAAATGGTTTGAGGGTAGTTGTGTTATTAATAATGGAGGTGGCTTTGTTGGTATGCAATTTCAAGGTTGGGAATTCTTATTGCACTTGGCTTCTTTAGGGTGGTGTTTTGAGCATGATGTTTTATTGCACAAAGGTTTTAGTCTGCAAGGCATCAAGATGTGTTCTACTTAGGCTTCTTGGACTTGTTTTCATTGTAGAATTTGGTGTGGAGAGGATTGTCCCTTGTAAACATGGTTTCACTATAAAAATTGGAAATCTGATCAACATAATTTGTGCATGGAGATTTGGATGTGGGGCTATTGTCATTACATAGGATCCTATCAATCTCTTAGTCACATTGTAGAAGTGTCTATAAAACCCTTGATGATAGATATTTCTAAATTGAAAAATGAGTGCAAATATTCACTCCTTGAGTTGATTGTCTATTGAAAATGATGGTTATACAACTTCTCAATCTCATTGAAAAGTTTGTGATTCTTTTACTTAGATGTTGCATGTTTCCATGAGGTTATGTCATGGATTCAATCATTCTTGAGGTTTAGTTGAGGGGTGATTAATAAGGTGACATCTTTATTCCTCGGTGACCATTAGTATCTCGATAAGGGAGATACAAATCGAGTTAATAGAGTCTTAATAGTTGCATCATTTCTCCCACCAAGAAACTTGGATTCTTGAAGGGCATGCGTAAGCATCACACCTTTTTCACTTATTGAAAGGTAACTCTTGAAGGGCATGAAGAAACATGGAACACTTTGTATCAGTTATGAATTGTCAAGTGTACATTGAAAGAGAAAATTCATTAAAGAATATAAAAGATTATATTTTTTGTAAGCTAGTCTAATTCTATATTAATATCATACAAAAAGAATTATAGTCATGGTTTTCTAAGGCCCGCCATAGAGAAGAAAATACTTTAAATCACTGTAAAAAATTGTCCCAAGTTTTTTTATATCGATCCATATACATTTGGAATAACTAAATAGGTCTAGGACATCAAATGTAGCTAAATACAATAGAATTAACATGAAGACACACATTTAGAACCCGAATGAAGACTAGGAGACATCATAATTAAGATGGAGAAGGTTTGGATGGGCTTGGCTAGCAAGAAGTTTCTAGTTCCTTATCTTTTTGCATCACCTCTTGATTTGGATTGTCTTATATGATAATAGGGTTGGATTTTGTCCCTTGATATTTTAGGGTACCAACCACCTCCATTGTTTCTCCTTCTTTTATTGGATCCAATGTGAAACCTTGAAGTTGATCCCAAAGATTGTCGTACATAGAACAATGGATTTTTCTTCTATCCTCCTAAGTCAGTCTAGAGATTCAGCCTACCAATCCTCCTTGTTTTCCAATGATAAGGAAATGGGTTTTTTGGAAATATAGTAGAAATATACTTATCTAGAAATATTTGTGTTTGTAGATGTTGAGGATCCCAATTTTGGGACTTGGTCTTGGAATTATTTTATGATTTGTTTCTTGGGAGTCTAAATTTGTTTCTACTAGGCCAAACCAACCAGCTCCTTGAACTTTTGATCAATATCAGGAGGGGTACAAGGATGAAGAGCTTCTTGGCCTATTTGGCAACCTGCTCTAGCCCTGCCTATTGAGTTTGAGGATTATCCCATTTAAAGGGAGGAGGCTTGGTATTTTATCTCTTCCTTTTTTCATGACTGCTTCATTTAGGAATATCCTTAGCCACATAATTTTCCATTATGCACATCAAAAATAGAATTTGAGAGAAAAATAAACCCAGGGAAAGAGATCCACCAACTACCCCACCCATGTAACCACTAGACACCATTGAGAACTATTTCATAGCCATAGAAAAAGGGAGACACTGAATTTGAGGGAATAATATAGAGAATGAAAAAAGTAGAGAGTGACCAAGGGTTACCCAACTCACCCTATCACCTGGAAATGAATATTATGGATAAAATTTGACCAATAGTCAAGCCATTTCTCAGCTACGGGCATAAGAGAAAGAACCAAAAACAAATACACCAGAAAGCACAACATGGGTGCATATTTGACACAACATAGAGTTGAAAGTAGGCTAATATTGTAAGAAATCGAAAGAGAAAGGGATAAGAACGCCTTAATTAACTATATGATCCCGCATGGTGCTTTCCTAGTACCTTTATCCTGAGGAAAAACAACCAACTTGTTGGTGCTTATACCTTTAAGGAAGCCACCTCCATTGGAATCCATAATATCTCCAGTGACCAACATATTGATTTCCTTATAGTATCTCGAGAACCCATGAAACTAACCCATCATTGGAATTTAAGCATTGAAACAAAACTACTAATCTCCACCACCTTCAAGTGATGTTGCAAAACCTTGACCTAAACACCCACGAGTTGAAATAACATATTCTATACTGAACCAAAGACATTATAAATATGAAATGATTGCTCATTTTTCGAGGGATGGCAGAGGTGACACACGATAACTATGATTTGGGTCACAACTTTTGGATGAGTGGAGGTGCCATATTAGTGTTGTTGTCGACCAGACAATCTAGTCGTCAGAATCAGGAATCTGTGGGGACTAAGAAAAGGTGAAAAATATTTGGGTTTTAGCTTACGCCCTCTATTTTTTTTACCTCTACACGTTTTCTTAATAAATACATGTTGGTTATGTCTATTAATTTGGATACACTAGAATTTAGTTATTTATTTTCATGGTTTAATTTTGGTATTTATTTATTTTTAACTGAAATGTTTTACTGATAGTTTAACTTAGGTAAGTTAGGTAAGTTTTTGTATTTTTTTAAACTTCTTATAGTTTAACTTAGGTAAGTTTTTCTATATTTTTATGCTCATAGAGGGAATATAGAGATCACTTATATTAATTTTCATATATACAATTTTTTTTTTCTTTGGCTATGGTTTGATCTAGACATGAATAATTTGTGGTATTTTGGATGTTTATTCATCAATTTATTTATCCGCCCTCCAATTGGAATTGCAAGGATGACATTGATTGTGGAAATTTGAGGGGGGTTAGGGGGGAAAGTGTGGTGGGAGGGAGATTGATTAAGGTCCATTGCGTTGGGTGGTGGTGCATAAGTTAGAGGTACATGGGTGATTACTGGATGTATGGGGTAGTTATTCAAGAATCTTCTCATACAACACCTTTTCCATTTTCCTTTTTTTGTCTTCTCACATAGCAATTTATAGTTGTAATTCGATTTTTTTTCCTATGTCCCTTTTGTAGTACTGGTTCAGGGGTGGTGGTGTAGTTATTAATGGAGGTGGATTTATTGGTACTTGGGTTTGTTGTTTGGAATTCCTATCACACGTGGATTCTTTGGAGTAATGATTTGAGGAATTATTTATAAACTCTATGGTTGTTTGCATGGATGAGGGTTTCTTATTGCTTGACACCTTTGTCATTTGACTCTTTTCATCTACCTACACCATTTTTTTTTTCTTGTTTATCGTTTCTTCCTCCCATGGTCTATTTGTAGCAGTGGTCTAAGGGTAGTGGTGTTCTTAATAATGGAGGTGGCTTTGTTGGTATGCAATTTCATGGTTGGGAATTCCTATTGCACTTGGCTTCTCTAGGGTGGCAGTTTGAGCAGGATTTTTTCTTGCACAAAGGTTTTAGTCTGCAAGGCATCAAGAGTTTTTTTTCTTAGGCTTTTGATTCTTGTGCTTGGCCTTGTTTTCATTGTAGAATTTGGTGTGGAGAGGATTGTCTGTTGTAAACATGGTTTCACCATACAAATTGGAAATATGATCAACATAATTTGTGCATGGAGATTTGGATGTGTGGCTATTGTCATTACATAAGATCCTATAAATCTCTCAATCACATGGTATAAGTCTCTATAAAACCCTTGATTATAGATATTTCCAAATTGCAAAATGAGTGCAAATATTCACTCCTTGAGTTGATTGTCTATTGAAAATGATAGTTATACAACTAATCAATATCAGTGAAAAGTTTGTGATTCTTTTACTTAGATGTTGCATGTTTCTATCAGGTTAAGTCATGGATTCAATCATTCTTGAGGTTTAGTTGAGGGGTGAGTAATAAGGTGACACCTTTATTCCTCGGTGACCATTAGCATCTCGATAAGGGAGATAAAGATCGAGTTAATAGAGTCTCAATAGTTTCATCATTTTTTCGACCAAAAAAGTTGGATGCTTGAAGGGCATGTGTAAGCATGGCACATTTTGCACTTATTGAAAGGTAACTCTTGAAGGGCATGAAGAAACATGGAACACTTTGTATCAATTATGAATTGTCAAGTGTACATTGAAAGAGAAAATTCATTAAAGCATATAAAAGGTGATTTTTTTTTTAATCTAGTATACTTCTATATTAATATCATACAAAAATAATTATAGTCATGGTTTTCTAAGTCCCATCATAGAGAAAAAAAGACCTCAAACCACTATAAAAAATTATCGTAAGTTTGTTCATATTGATCCATATACATCTGGCATAACTAAAGAGGTCTAGGACATCAAATGTATCTAAATACAATAGAATTAACATAAAGACACACATTTAGAACTCGAATGAAGACTAGGAACACTACTACATATTGTAGAAATTTCGACGTTTTATTTGCGGCGTTATGGACAAAATTGTCCATATTGTCGCAAAACAGAGGAAATTTATAAAAAAAAAAGTTCATGTTGCCCGATAACGTCGATATTGCCACGTTAATGTCTCTCTTTCCACGTTAACGTCACTCTTGTCACGTTTTCCACTGGAACGTCACTCTTGCCACGTTTTCCACTGGAACATCACTCTTGCCACGTTTGTGAAGATGTATGTCGCAATTGCCACGTTAACATCGGTCTTGCCACGTTAACGTCGCTCTTGCCATGTTTTCCACTGGAATGTCTCTCTTGCCACATTTTCCACTGGAACGTCAGTCTTGCCACGTTTCTGAAGATGTATGTCGCAATTGCCACGTTAACGTCTGTCTTTCCACGTTAACGTCGCTCTTTCCACGTTTTCCACTGGAACGTATCTCTTGCCACGTTTGTGAAGATGTATGTCGCAATGGCCACGTTAACGTCGGTCTTCCCACGTTAACGTCTCTCTTGCCACGTTTTCCACTGGAATGTCTCTCTTGCCACGTTTTCCACTGGAACGTCACTCTTGCCACGTTTCTGAAGATGTATGTTGCAATTTCCACATTAACGTCGGTCTTTCCACGTTAACGTCTCTCTTTCCACGTTTTCCACTGGAACGTCTCTCTTGCCATGTTTGTGAAGATGTATGTCGCAATTGCCACGTTAATGTCGGTCTTGCCATGTTTTCCAGTGGAACGTCTCTCTTGCCACATTTGTGAAAATGTATGTCACAATTGTGACGATTGCGAAACTAGGTTTATGTGTAGTACATATCTGAGTAGGAGAATCTTGCCTTTTACCTTGAATGATTAAGGAATTGTACAAGGGTCTCCTCTTATGGATGAAATTGTATATTCATGCTTCCTGTGTATGCAGTAGAGAATTTGTT